>SKCR01021397.1:0-79289 GCA_019454045.1 Zanthoxylum bungeanum | reverse complement strand
GTAACAGGTATACGGATTTATCCCAGAGATATAGATGTAAATGTCAAATCTCTATGGGGACAATCCCGTCGACGTCTCTATTAGCAATCTCTAAAAGAACACTTAGAACTAACTTCTTAAGTGTGCCACGGGCCCATGGAAGTGACTGCCATCTCTAATAGATCGGTGACATGACTGCCATCTAAGTGTGGAAGATGTCTCATGCGCCCATAGTGGTATCTCAAGTCGAAGAATCACAAGTGCTACTCAACCCGAGAAGATTCTTACTGACATTGGTGTACCATCTATTAAGAATCTTCGGTGAGTCGTTCAGTGTTTATCCGCCATAAACACCTACACGTCTATACTAGTCTCCAAGACTTATGGTTCATTGAGAAACCATTGGAATCGTATATTCCAGTATACGACATGTACCGGTCTCATCGGGTTTACTTTACTGACCAAATAATGTAAACCTTGACTAGGAACTGTCTGAGAATGACAACATCATAATACAACTCAATGTCAGTTGCGACGCTTTTGCAACAGCATCATGACTAGTCATTCTAAGGTCATTACGTCTTTACCATATTAAAAGATACATTATATTATAGAAACTGCTTATATTATTCAAAATAATAACGTTTTACAGTAGTATTCTCAAAGAAATACAACCGGGAATTGGTGCTCTGAGCACCAACCCCAACAAAATCTCCCACTTGCTCTAGTGCCAATATCGATTGTATCTAATACCCATCGACTCCACGTGTTTATCAAACAACTTCGGAGGTATGGCCTTCGTCAGCGGGTCAGCTATATTATCTTCACTCGGTACCTTGCACACGATAATGTCCCCTCGCGACACAATCTCTCGAATGATGTGGTACTTTCGTTCCACATAATTCAACTTCTGATGCTCCCTCGGTTCCTTTGCTTACGCAATGGCTCCAGTATTATCACAGTATAACAGAATCGCATTCTCGATACGTGGGACAACTCCCAATTCTGTGATAAAATTCTTTATCCACACAGCCTTTTTTGCAGCTTCAAAAGCTACAATATATTCCGCCTCAGTGGTGGAATCTGCTGTTGATCCATGTTTGGAACTCTTCCAACAAACTGCATCTCCGTTAAGGGTAAATACGAATCCAGATGTAGACTTTCTATCATCGAGATCCGATTGGAAATCGAAATTTGTATACCCGTTAACTTGCAGTTCGTTTCCTCCATAAATTATTAACTTATCCTTAGTACCTTTAAGATACTTTAGGATATGTTTAATGGCCATCCAATGGTCATTACCTGGATTGGACTGATATCGACTAGTTACGCTAACAACGAAACTGATATCAGGCCTCGTACATAACATGGCATACATTATGCTACCCAAACACGAAACATAAGGTTGGTTAGACATTCTAACCTTCTCATCTTCTGTTTGTGGACTCATCTTCTTCGAAAGATGAATCCCATGTCTGAACGGTATGTTTGCTGTCTTGCAGTTACCAAAATTATACCGTTCCAAGATCTTATCTATATACGTTGATTGGGATAACCCAATCAGCCTCCTTTGTCTATCTCTATAGAGTTTTATCCCTAAAACATAGGAAGCTTCTCCCAGGTCCTTCATGGAGAAATTCTTACAGAGGACACCCTGAGGATCTATCCACACCCAATGAACAGGCGGAGATCTGATCTAAATAGATCGGTGACGTGACTGCCATTTAAGTGTGGAAGATATCTCATGCGCCCACAGTGGTATCTCAAGTCGAAGAATCACAAGTGCTACTCAAACCGAGAAGATTCTTACTGACGTTGGTGTACCATCTATTAAGAATCTTCGGTGAGTCATTCAGTGTTTATCCGCCATAAACACCTACACGTCTATACTAGTCTCCAAGACTTATGGTTCATCGAGAAACCATTGGAATCATATATTCCAGTATACGATATGTACCGGTCTCATCGGGTTTACTTTACTGACCAAGTAGCGTAAACCTTGACCAGAAACTGTCTAAGAATGACAACATCATGATACAACTCAATGTTAGTTGCGACACTTTTGCAACAACATCATGACTAGTCATTCTAAGGTCATTACGTCTTTACCATATTAAAAGATACATTATATTATAGAAACTGCTTATATTATTCAAAATAATAATATTTTACAGTAGTATTCTCAAATAAATAAAACCGGGAATTGGCGCTCTGAGCACCAACCCCAACACTTGCTGCACAACATGAGTATATGACAACAACATCATTGATTATGCAGTCATTACAGAACATGTTTGGGTAGCTTTCAGACCGACAACAACATGAGGCGATAGTCTCTGTATTGAACGCTAGAATGAAGGAATGAACATCAGTCCGAGACCATGTGTTAAGGATGATGTCTCATCTTAATATGGCTGAAACCCATGATGCACGTATCAATGTGCAAAGCTAGGTGACAATGATCATGGAAACCCTTCCGAGGAGTTTCTTGTAGTTTAAAAGCAACTGTTCTATGAATAAGTTGACTTTTACGTTGACTGAACTGCTAAATGAGCTCACCAATTATGAGTCCATCATGATTGGTCCTCGTAGATCCAATGCTGAGGCAAATGTTGCTGAATCTTCTAAATCTGCAAAGAAGAAGAAGAAGAAAGGCAATTGGAAGGCTAAGGCAAAACCAATGAAAAATAAGAAAAACAACAAAGGCTCTAAATGTGACAATGCTAAAGGAAAATATTTCCATTGTGAACAACAATGGCATTGGAAAAAGAATTGTCTGAAATACCTAGTTGAGCTCAAAGAGAAGAAGAATACAAGTAAATATGATTTACTTGTTATTGAGTCTCTTTTAGTGGAGGATGATAAATCTATTTTGATTGTTGATTCTGGTGCCACTAACCATGTTTGTTGTTCTTTACAGCTACTTGACTCATGGAATGACCTTGCTGAAGGTAGCTTTACCATGGAATGACCTTCCAAGTAAGATACTGTTGCCGATTAAATAATAAAAGCGGAATATTACTGCAGCAGAGGTAGCAAAAGAATCATTTTGGATCTATAAATTCCTAATTGGATTAGGAGTAGTTCTGTTAGCAGCTGAGCTGGGCCACAGTGCAAGCTAAAGAACTACGGTCTCATCAACGATCCAAGTATGTAATTCGATTATTTCATCTGATTCGTCAGATCATACATCATGGCGATGTGATGATCGAATAAATTGCATCAGATGATAACCTTGCAAATCCGCTGATGAAAGCTGTTTCTCAGCAGAAGTTTGAGCGACCTGTACATAGTTCAAGTGTTGGACACTTGAGTGATTGGCTATAGGCCAAGTGGGAGATTTTTAGACAATTATGACCCATAGCATCACTATTTTGTAAAGAACATGGCGTTCTTGTACAAAATTAACTATGTGACAAGGAAATTGCTCTTTTATCATTTGTAATTGAATTACCTGGATATATAAATGATAAAAGTCCATATGATTAGTACCAGATTAATAAGATATGAGACAATATTAATCCACTAAGGTTTAATCATTAAATATCCCTTGTTATAGTATTATCGAGACTGGACATCGATAATGCGGAATAGGCTAGTATTACACTTGTGCGTGTTATGGAAGCGTAACGTCATATATATTTGGGTATTGGATACTCATGCAAGTGTAATAGGAGGTTTTGTTTACCGATGGTACGGAAACAGCTTCGCTCTGGATAGACCTCTCAGAATCCCATTGGTAGTATGACTATGTGTCTATGGGAATCCGAATCAGGGTATGTGTATTTGGTCTTAACCTGAGACTTACATCGCTAATACTTGCGACAATCAGTATACTTTGGTTTTAGTCGTCCGGGACTTTAACAGGTTCTGTGTACGCCTCTTTTGGGTATACTGAGAATCGTAGTGTATTGGGTGTGATGTCAATATAGAAGTATCACTTCAGTCATATGGAGATGATGATCACGCAGGGATACAGAACTGGTACTTTATAGTGCTATAGCCATCGGGAAAGTATGACTAGGTCATGACTTTCCGATCATAAAGAGACTAGTTGCTAGTGATCCGATATATGCTTCGTACGGGGCATACACAATTCCAGCCCCAGGCCTAGCATGTGATATCTGATACTGGATCGTAATACGCAATACTGTGTATACTACGCCTGTCAAAGATCTATTATTCCTTAAAAGAATATTTCTGGAGAATTGGGTAGGCACAATGCTTTTCAAGAAGCCAACCATGTCTTGTAAATTGGTAAGAACGTGGTATCTGGTACGTACGTGTTCGGATAGTCCGATGACCATATTTACTGCCAACATATCCAGGGATCTCTTGGGTCGCCTCCCAAAGATTCACCGATGACATTTGACTCGAACAGAATTAATCCGGGATTAATTATGAGAGAGAGAAAATTAATCTACGATTAATTACGACAAGAATTAATCTAGGATTAATTCGACTAGAAGAGAGAGAACACGATTAATTTGGAATTAATCGGTAAAAATAAATTTAATTGTTAAATTGGATTTTTTTATTTAATTGGGCCAAAATAATATATTGGATATATTAAATGAAATTAGATTTGAAAGCGGAATTAAAATTGGATTTTAATTCGGGCGAACGAAATAATTTAGAATTAATTCACAAGCAACTTTCATAATAATTTTGCTATGCATTATTATTTATTTAAATTAGATTTAATTATGTCGCAATGGTAAATTCGTTTAATTCGGAATTAAACGAACCCGGGCCCGAGCGAAGTTGCGTGTCAAGTTAGCCGACTTAAATTCAGAATTTAAAAGTGGTGGGACCCACTTCACTTACATCATTTGTTTGACTAATGATGGAAGTGGTTAGGCTTGATTTGGGAATTGATGTGAAGGCTTAGATTGCTTGTTTTTTACACAAACCAATTCCAACACTCTACTTGACTATTTAAACATTAGTCAACTTTGGAAGTGGTAATGGGTTACTATTCACAGCTACCAAAACTCTCTCTTCCTCTCTTCTTTCTCTCTTTGCCGTGAACCATGTTCTTCCTAGGGAAAATTTGCTTCACAAAATTGATCAAAGCTAGCACTTTGGATTTGAATCAAGGTGATAGGGAGACTCACCCAAGGTTGGAAACACTCAAGGAAAGCTTGGAGCTTCATTACATCTTTGGAAATTTTCGAAATCTCCTCAACCAATCAATGTGAGTATTCCGCAACTCTCTTGTTTTATTCGCACAATAATCACGCTTAGAGATTTTGTGGCATATCTAGGACACTTACAATAATTACTACAACATAATAAGGGTAATTAAATCATTATTAAGATAATGATTTTTTTATTAACCTTGGAGACATAGCAAAATGGCTCACCATGCTCTCCAACTTATTATGTTTATTAGGTGGCGTGTATACACCTAATGACTTTGTCTTTTGCTTAATATTTCTTATTCTTTGATATGGCCTTAACATTAATGTTTTTGCCATTGCAAGAAAGCATTAGATGCTTAATGACAAAGGTGGTTGGTTTTTTGGATGGAATATTATCTCTACCATCTCCACTATTTCATTAGCTGAATCTATTCACACAAATTGAGAGAAATAATTTGAAACACATTCACAATAGTTGTGAGAGAGTTAGAGAAAAAAATTTATTTTTTCAAGTGTTGAGAAGTAAAAGAAACAAGAGTGAATTAGATACTTTATCTTCTTATCATATCTTTCTAAAGCCAAAAATATTTTGTGACAATTCAACTTCATTCTCTAAATTGTTTAGAGTTTGATTTTATATTTCTATAAAAAGTTTAGAGTTTATCTTTGTGAGTGAATCCACACTTCGGTTTGTTGGTTTCGAGTCATAGTTCGGAAGATCGGGTGGTTGATCCAAGTGTTGGACATCAAATGAAACTCAACTACATCAAAGGAGTAAAATCCATTCTCCAAGAGTTGGAGGAATTCGGCAACAACAAATGGAGAAGGCAAATAAAACTTTAAAGGTCCATACCGGAGCCGGTGCCCAAATTAGAAACTTCTATTTTGCTAAGGAAAGTCATTTCCTACAGAAGGAGCTAAAGAGTCAACTCCATGAAAAGGTTTCAATCGACCGAGTATATCTCTGTGGGGCGCACCTGTGTTATTTGTTAAAAAGAATGATGGTACCCTCCGGTTGTGTATTGATTATCGGCAGTTGAATAAAGTTACTATCAAAAATAAATATCCTCTACGCCGGATATATGATGTGTTTGACCAACTACAAAGAGCACAATGTTTTTCAAAGATTGACCTGCGGTCCGGTTATCATCAGCTTCGGATCAGAAAGGGGGATGTTCCAAAAATAACATTTCGGACTCGATACAGACACTATGAGTTTATGGTTATGTCTTTCGGTCTCACAAATGCTCCGGCAGCGTTCATAGATTTAATAAATCAAGTATTCAGACCGTTTTTGGACCAGTTTATGATCATTTTCATTAATGATATATTGATTTATTCTAAAAATACTGGAGATCATGAGCGTCACTTGCATATGACTTTACAGACTTTGAGGGAACATAGGTTATATGCGAAGTTTTCCAAATGCGAATTTTGGCTAGCTGAAGTGAGGTTTTTAGGGCACGTGGTATCTAAAGATGGTATTAGTGTATATATGAAGAAGGTGGAAGCGGTGCAAAAATTGGCCACATCCTACAAGTGTTACAGAGATTAGAAGTTTTCTAGGGCTAGCTGGTTATTACAGAAGGTTTGTGGAAAACCTTTCTAGCATAGCAGCCCCTTTAACCCGCCTGACTCAAAAAAGAGTTAAATTTGTGTGGACTGATGGATGCGAGAGGAGCTTTCAGGAACTGAAGAGGCATTTGAGCTCGACCCCAGTACTAGCTCTACCATCGGGTTCTGATGGTTTTGTGGTATTTTGTAATGCCTCTAGAATAGGTTTGGGCTGCGTGTTAATGCAATATAGTAGAGTTATTGCTTATGTATCTAGGCAGCTAAAATCGTATGAACAAAGTTACCCTACCCACGACTTAGAAATGGCTGCTGTAATATTTTCTCTTAAGATCTGGAGACATTATTTGTACGGTGAACAATTTGAGGCTTACACTGATCACAAAAGTTTGAAGTAAAATTTATCAGAAAGATTTAAATCTAAGGCAAAGAAGGTAGGTAGAGTTTCTGAAGGATTATGATTGCTCTATTTTGTATCACCCAGGTAAATGGAATGTGGTGGCAGATGCGCTGATCATGAAATCGATTGGGAGTCTAGCCTATTTGTCGATCGATAGAAGAAGGAGAGTACGGTAATTGCACAAATGCTTACAAAGAGGAGTGGAACTTCGGCTTTCTGAATCCGGAACATTATTGACACAAATTCAAGTTAAGTCGATTCTCATTGAAGAGATAGTAGAAGCGCAAACAACTGATCCATATGTTCAGAACATAAAGAACAGTGTACTACAAGGTAATAGAATGGAATTTCGGGTCAATGAACAAGGTATGTTGCGGTTTAATGACCGTATTATGGTGCCTACAAATATGGAGTGACGAAGAAAGATTATGGATATGGCTCATGCATCTTCTTATGTTATGCATCCCGGTGCGATTAAAAATATATCGTGATTTAAAACAGTTCTATTGGTGGGAAGAAATGAAGAGAGATGTGGCAGAATTCGTATATAAGTGCCTTACCTGTCAACAAGTGAAAGTGGAGCATCAGAAACCTGCATGTACTCTTCAAGGGTTAGAAATTCCAGAATGGAAATGGGATAAAATCACCATGGATTTTGTTACGGGTCTTCCACGGACATAGAAGGGTTTTGACTCGATTTGGGTGATTGTGGACAGACTTACGAAATCATCGCATTTCTTCCAGTGAAAACACCTATTCGGCATATCAGTATGCCCAGATCTACCTGGATAATGTTGTGTCATTGCACGGTGTGCCAATTTCGATTGTTTCTTATTGGGGTACGCAGTTTACCTCAACGTTTTGGAAGTCTTTCCAAAAGGCTTTGGGTACTCAGCTACAGTTTAACACAACCTTTCACCCCAATACAGATAGACAATCTAAACGTACTATCCAGACCTTGGAAGATAAGTTGAGAGCCTGCACCTTAGATTTTGAAGGAAGATGGGACAAGTATCTGCCGTTAATCAAGTTTGCCTATAACAATAGCTACCATTCTAGTATCCAAATGGCACATTTGAGGCCTTGTATGGGCGTAAGTGTCATCTCTCGTGGGATGATTTGAAGTTGGGGAAACTAAGTTATTGGGTCGGAATCTAATTCAAGACTCAATAGAAAAAGTTAAGTTGATTAAAGAAAGGTTGAAGACTGTACAGAGTAGACAAAAGTCTTATGTAGATCACAGGCGGAGAGAAATTGAGTTCCAAGTTAGAGATTATGTGTTCTTGATGGTTTCCTTATTTAAATGGAGTATGCGCTTTGGTAAAAATGGGAAATTAAGACCATGGTATATTGGGCCGTTTCAAATTTTAAGAAGGGTATGAGAAATGGCTTATGAACTAGCTTTACCACCTGTCACGGACAATATACATCCGGTGTTTCATGTATCCATGCTCAGGAAATATATTTCTGACGAGTTTTGGAGCAACAAGTGTTGGATTTACGTCAGGATTTGAAGTATCCAGAATAACCAGTGGCCATTATTAATAGAGACGTAAGGAAGCATGCACCATCGGTAAATGTTATATGGTAAAACCACAGTGATCGTGAAGCAACGTGGGAACCTGAGATGTTATGCGTTGGCAATATCCGCATTTATTTGATTCTGGTTAGTAAGTTATCTTTCTGTTTCCGTTTCGCATTTCTTTTTGAATTCGAGGACGAATTCTTTTGAAGGGGAATAGTGTAATAACACGTGAAAAGAGATAAATAAAATAAAATAAAATAATATATGTATATATGTAAAAAATACAATTAGGGGTGTGAGGCCCTTTTTTTTTTTTAAAATAAAAAAAAAGAAAAGAAAGAAAAGAATGATGAAAAGCCCAGCCCATTCTAGATTTTTCTTTTCTTCTTTTATTCATTATTTCCCCTCATTTCACGCTATTACTTCTTTTTCTCCTCTTCTTCATTTTCTGACTCACTGGACAATTACAACCCAAAAATCACACTACCAATTCCATTGAGTACTGCCAAACTTCTTCAATTTTTCTCCCTAGATAGGAGAAGCCTTCCATTTGGCAAAAGAAGACAAAGCCCTAAATTTTTGTTTTTCCCTTGACCGATTCTGCCTTAACTTGGAAGATTTGAGGATTTTCGAATTTTTGAAGTAAGAAGCTACATTAAATTACTTCATTTGATTAATCAAGCTGGTTAATACCCCTGATTTTTGTTGTTAACTCTTAATGGAAATGTTAATAGTGAATGTGAAATGAATTAGGGGTTGACAGAAATTTTGTAGGGAATGAAGTTTGTGTTGTTTTCTTAATTGTTTTGAGTATAATGTGATATGGATAAGTTAGTTTTAGAGGGAGTTTGAAAGGGAAATGGCCAAGGGTTCGGCCAAGATGATTTAGATTTAACTTGACTTTCTTTTCTGTTTTGGCGGCAGTGGTGTGATGATGGGGTGATGTTGTAGTGAATGGGTTGGTGGTTTTTATTAATGGTGAAGTAGTTGATAATGAAGTTTAAGTGTTGGGGTGATGTGTGGAGTTGAATGACAGGAAAAAAGGGACTGTTTTGGGTACCAGAAATGGCGAGGGGGCTGATTTGGTCCCTAAAATGGCGTACTGAGAAGAGCTGTTTTGGTCCTAAATACCGTGAGCTAGAAGGGGTGTACCGTGAACAGCAGAAGGGGTGAACTGCCAGCTGAACCGTGAGCTAAGGAGCACAGAATATGCCATGTGACGCCGTGAGCAGGGAGGGCTGTTTTGATTTGGAAGAGTTAGGATTGCGATGGTATTTTTATGAGTGAAGTGAAAAAAGCTAACTGTTGGGGAAGTAAATTTAATTTGGAATAAATAAGATTGAAATAAAAGATAGCATGATTACCCTACATTCAAGTTAATTCTAGATTTGATTCTAGAAAATCAAATCTAGAATCTTACCTATCCTTATTTAATTGTAGATTGACAGCTTGATCAACCGCCTACCTCTCAGTAATTCTCGCAATTCGTCACTGTGAGTAGATGCATAGCTTTATGTTTTCCTTGTTTAAGTTTTAAAAGTTTTAATGTTTAAAGTTATGATTTGATTAAGTTTTATTTGATAATGAAAATTCATATGAATAAATATTTCCGTCACAGTGCTTGTTCAATGCTTTCATGATTTTTAAATTATCTATATGTTTCCGCTGAGATGCTTGACTGATGCTATGTTTCCGCCCCGACGCTTGTTGCATGTTTTTATGTTCTTACGACTCATCATATGTTTCCGTCGGGGTGCTTGTATAAGGTCTCATCCATCAGAAATGGATTGACCCGCTACCTTATCGATAAGGGATCGTTCATTCCTCGCTCAGTCTACGCGGGCGACTTGGGCGCAATGCATGAAATCATTTTATAAACATATTTTAGATTTCTCTTATGATTTGATTTCTTTTGGTATCTACTCACTAAGTCCACAAGACTCACCCCCAATTTGTTTATGATTGCAGGTTTCTCTTTTCTTTTGTTGCAGTCCCTACTTTTGATGGAGATGATGCCTGGATGACAGATATTGCTTCGCAAGTCACCATAGGTTATTCTTTTTTGGCTTTAGGATATTGGGATTGTTATTTAAATGGGGAAGTGTAATAGTAAAGTTTGTATATTTGGTTATATATATGATATGTTGTTGTGGACACGAAGCCCTTGAGTATTTATTTTGATTTGGATGTGTTATGAGTGGCCTGAGGCCCTGTAATGTGTTTGATGTTTTGTTTGGATTTTTCTTGAGGCTGGATTTTGGTCCAGGTTGTCTAATTTTAGGACGGGTTATGTCCTTTTTTTTTTTTAAATATTAGAGGCTTATGTAGACGGGTTAATCCTGTCTCTTACTGGTAGCATCCTACCTTTGGTGGGATGTTACAAGAATGAAGACACCTTAAATGATATGATCATATAGGATTTGATCCAGATAGAAATGAATTTATTATAAGATTATTAAATGGTCATATATGGATTGATCTGAATCTTGAATGTACTACGAACTCCTACATGACAGGCTATGTCATTTGATTTACAAAGGTGATGTTGGTGTAGGAATCCTGAACAATAGCTACATATTTTGGGGATATGGTTTAGTGTGTAGCGGAGGACGTTTTACATAGATATGAAGTTTACTCCTTACGAGAAGTCGATGAGTATCTTCCTTAAGAGTTGATTTGATATTTGAACGATTAGAGCGCTTAAGTCTTTCTATTGCGAATAGAAATATAAATATTCATAATAGTTATGAATAAATAGTTCATTAGAGAATCAATGGTATTTAAGGTAAAAATAATTAGATGAATATAACGAAAATTTTGTCTCGACTCTAATTATGAGATATTCGTGAATGGTCAATCCGTATGTAATGACTATATTGATGGATACCGATGTAGTTCGGCTTATAATATATCTTCGGCAGCGAGAGTGCATTTTTAGGTTTTTAGTGGAATAACCTAAAGTTAATAATTCAGAATATTTAATTAAAGAGTTTAATTAATATTCAGGGATTATTGGAGCTCGGAATTGTAGGTCCATTTGGTCCCCGTGCTAACTCGATATACTGTAGCAAATTAAACATAATTAGATAGTCCAATTATAAACTCACATATATTATGATTATTAATATGATTAATAATACATTTGTCATACATAAAACTATATATTAATTTTAATATATAATTTTCATAATAAATGATTATATGATAATTATTTATTTTAAATTTATTATTAAATTATATTGTATAATTTAATGAAGATTTTGAATTAATGGATTTCCAAAATATGTTTTGGAAACTCTTGATTTGGAATCGGAAGTTGTAATATTTATTTGAAAACTTGTTAATGTCTTATTTAAGACATTAATTGACTTTTGGTGGTTACCAAAAGGCAACCTTAGCCGAAACGTTGAGGGGAGAGTGGACGGGATTTTGTTTAATTTTTTGACAACTTAAACCATTAGTATAAAAAGGAAAATATTATTTTCTTTAAAACCAACTCTCATAATTTTAACCCTAGCCTCCATTGTCTATTGTTTTTTCTCTCAAGCGATGAAGAGAAAAAGAAAAGAAAAATTAAGTGTGACAACTTCTAATTCCTAAAGTGTTTAGGAATTTATTTGGCGAGTGAAGCCCACACTTCTATTTTTCGGTAACGAGTCATAGTACAGAAGATCGTTTGGATTGCGAAATGAACATTCTTCTTCTTTTCTTTGACCCCATAACAGTGAGCAAAATTTTGCTCTCTGTCTTCAACTTTTTTTTACCTTTGTTTGTGTTAGTTTTACTCATTTTGTGTGTAAAAATTTAGGAACACAAATGGATGTCTTATGGACCATTTGTGGTTGTTTTATTGGATATATGCCCAAGAGCATAATGTAATATGTAAACAAGATTTTATTTTAAGTAATAAACAATGTAATTATTCATTTATTAAAATGTTGATTTTAAAGTTGCACATTATAAATTATCATGTATGCCCTTGGATACTAAATGTACTTTCAGACTTAGTGTATAAGTGCTATATACAAGAAGATTTAAGTTTGAAATTAGTAATCTTAAATAGTTCGTAGAGAGCAAACAAACACGAGAACTTTATTTATGGTTTATCTACAGCTACGGTCCATTCCATATTGTATGACGACTTTGATTTGGGGTTTGTTCATATGGTGACATGGGAATGGAGACACCTTATATGATGTGATCATATTGGACTGGACCAAGACATAAATTAATTTCTTTTAATATCCGTTAAACAAAGAAATTCATATCAGTATAATAGATAATCATATATGGGTTGATCTGAATCCTGAGTGTACTACGAACTCCTGCATGGTGGGATATGTCCTTTGATTTTAAAAAGTGAGGTTGGTGAAGAAATCCCAACCAGTAGCTACGTATTTTGGGGACATGGTTTGGTGTGTGGCTGAGGACGTTTACATAGATATGGAATCCACTTCTTCTTTCGAGAAGCAGATGAGTATCTTATTTAAGGGTTGATTTTGTACTTGAACGGTTAGAGCTTACAAGTCATTCTTTTACGAATAGAAAGATTAATATTTATAATAGTTATGAATAAATTATTCATGAGAGAATCAATGGTACTTATGGCTCAAAATAATTAAAGGGTGTATAATGGACATTATAACCCGGCTCTAATTATGAGATACTCGTGGAGAGTCAATCTTTACGTAGTGATTATATTGGTGGACGCCGACGGGTTTCGGTATAAAATATATCTACAGTAATGATAGTGCATCTTTAGGTTTTTAGTGGAATAACTTAAAGTTAATAATTCGAAATATTTAATTAAAGAGTTTTAATTATTTCGAGATTATTGGAACTCGGAACTGTAGGTCCATTTGGTCCCCGTGTTAGCTCGTTACATTATAGAAATTCATGAAATAATTGGATAGTCCAATTTTGAACTCACTTGAAAAATATTAAATAATTGAGAAATATTTATTGATATAATTATTAATTTTATTAATAATTATATAATATCACACTTTGTAATTATATATTAAATATTTAATATATAGTTTTTATATTAATGATTATTAGATAATAATTTAAAATGAGATTTGATTTTTAAATTAAATTTGATTTTATTCAAAATCAAATATGTAATTTATTGTTAGATAATTATGACCCATAGCGTTACTGTTTGTAAAAGACATTGTGTTTTTGTACAAAATTAACTATGTAGTAATGAAATTGCCTTTTACCGTTTCGTAGTTTATTTACTCTGATATAGAAATGGTAGAAGTCCTTATGATTAGTTCCGGATTGAGATGATATGAGACAATATCAATCCATAAAGGTTTAATCATTAAATATCCCTAGTCGTAGTATTATCGAGACTGGACATTGATAATGCGGAATAGACTAGTATTGCACTTGTGCGCGTTGTGAGGGCATAACGGCACAGTTCTCATATGTTTAAGTATTGGATACTTATGCAAGTGCGATATGAGGTTGTGTTTTACCGATGGTAAGGAAAACAGCTTCGCTCTGGATAGACCCCGTGGAATCCCATTGGTAGTATGTATATGTGTCTATGGGAGTCCGCTTCAGGGTAGGTGTATTTGGTCTTAACCTGAGACTTGCATTGCTAGTACTAGCGACAATCGGTAAACTTTCGTTTTGGTCGTTCAGGGCTTTAACAGGTTCTGTGTACGCTTCTACTAGGTTTATTGAGAATCGTAGTGTATTGGATGTGATGTCAAGATGGAAGTATCACTTCAGACATATGGAGATGATGATCACGCAGGGATTCAGAACTAGTTCTCTGTAGTGTTGCAACCATCGAGATAATATGACAAGGTCATGATTATCCGATTCAAAGAGACTAGTTGCTTGATATCCGATATGTGCTTTGTACGGGGCAGACACTATTCCAGCCCCAGGCCTTGCACGTGACATCAGATACTGGATCGCTATACGCAATACGACCTATACTACGCCTGACATAGATTATATATATATTCCAGTAAGAATATTTCTGGAGAATTGGGTAGGCACGGTGTTTTGCTAGAAGCCAACCATGTCTTGTAAATCGGTAAGCACATGGTATGAGGTACTCACTTTATCGGATAGTCCGATAACCGAATTTACTGCCAACATATCCAGAGATCTCTTGGATCGCTTCCCAAAGATTCACCGATGACAGTTGACTCGATTAGAATTAATCTGGGATTAATTAAGAGAGAGAAAATTAATCTGGGATTAATTGAAGCTTTATTTAATCTGGGATTAAATGTGTTCGGAAGAGAGAGAACGCGATTAATTTTGAATTAATCGGTAAAATAAATTTAATAGTTAAATTTGATTTTTCTATTTAATTTATTCGTATGGGCTAAAATTAATATATCGGATATATTAATATGAATTGGATTTCATTACGAAATTAAAGTCAGACTTTAATACGAACGAACGAATTAATTTAGAATTAATTCGTAAACGACGTTCGTAATATATTTGCGAGGCATCGTTATTTAATTAAATTAGATTTAATTATTTAGCGACGAAAGTTCGTTTAATCGAATTAAACGGATCCGAGCCGCGGTAAATGTTCGTAGAGACATTTGAATTTTGAATTCAAATGTGGGGCCCACTTCACATGTGGTAGTTGGGAGGGTAGTTGGGATTTATGCCAAACCATTTACTTTCCAACCACCTTAGAATGGTTTTGGTGAAACCATTTACCCAACCACCTTGTTTAGGTGAAAAGGGTAAATTGGTTTTTACCAAAAGGCATCTCTCTCTTGTTCTTCTTCTCTTTGATTTTGTGGCAAAACACAAACCCTAATACACATGGTTTGGGCGTGAGCTTCTTGTTCTTCTTCTCTTTGATTTTGTGGCAAAATCAAGTTAGCTAGCACTTCAAGGAATCAACAAAGGTGATAGGAAAACAACTCAAAGCTTGGAATCAACACAAAGGTTGGATCTTGGAGATCTTCATTCCTAACTCAAAGCTTGGAATCTTCAAAGGTTGGATCTTGGAGATCATCTTCTACTCAAATTTAAAAGCTCAAATCCGTTCGTTGTAAGTATATTCCGCAACTTATAATGATCTTAATCACATGTTTTTATGCTTATTAGATCTTTGGCATGTTCTAGGAACACTAACATTTATATCATAATATAAGTTACATGTTAAATTTTAATTTAAACAGAATGTTGTTGCACAAAGGAGAAATCAGACCCTACTATACATGATAAGATCTATGTTTAGTTACAGTTCACTACCTAGTTCATTCTGGGTATATACATTGTAAACATCAATGTATATCCTGAATGTAGTTTCATCTAAGTCTGTTCCTAAGACTAACTTAGAGTTGTGGAGTGGTCGTAAAGCCAGTTTATGATATTTTCGCATATGAGGGTGTCCAACACATGTATTGAAGAATAAGACTACAAAGTTGGAGACACGTTCTCAGGTGTGCCTATTTGTAGGCTATCCTAAAGAAACTAGGGGAGTGTTCTTTTATACTCCGGAAGATAACAAACTGTTTGTGTCGATAAACGATACATTTCTTGAGGAGGACTATATGAGGGAGTTCAAACCTTGAAGTAAAAATTTACTCGAGAAGTTACTTACTGGTTCGACTAGCACACCATCGTCAATAACTGTTGATAAAAACTTAACACCTTCGACATCTGAGCGTCAGATGCAAGTATGTCAGAATGATCTGCCACCTAGACATAGTTGGAGGTTGTACGTGATCGTTATCTAGGAGCTAGAGAGGCATAAGTTGTCGCGTCCAGTGATGGTGTAGATGATCCATTGACATATCGTAGTTCAATGAATAATTTTGATAAAGAGGAATGACTCAAAGCCATGAATATCGAGATGTAGTCTATTTACTCCAATTCAGTCTGGGAACTTGTAGACCAATCTGATGAGGTAAAAACTATAGGTTGCAAGTGTATCTACAAGAGAAAGAGGGGAAATGATAGGAATGTACAGACCTTCAAGACTAGGCTAGTGACAGAGAGTTATACCTAGAAATATGGAGTTGACTATGAGGAAAATTTCTCGCCAGTAGCCATGTTCAAATCCATCAGCACTCTTCTTTCTATTGCCGCATATTATGACTATGAGATTCAGGAGATGGACGTCAAGACTGCATTCTTGAATGACAATCTTGATGATTTTATCTATATGGTACAACCAGAGGGATTCTTAGCCCAAAGTAAAGAAAAAAGGTTTGCAAGATGCAAAGGTCCATTTATTGACTTAAGCAAGCATCTCAATACCAGAACATAAGATTTGATACCATGATCAAGTCTTATAATTTTGAGTAGAATGTTGATGAGCCCTGTGCATACAAGCGCGTCATTGACGAAAAATGTGATTTTTCTCGTTTTGTACGTCGATGATATTTTACCAATTGGGAATGATTTAAAAATATTTTCGAACGTGAAAACCTGACTAGCTAACCAATTCCAAATGAAAGATTTGGGAGATGCTATGTTTGCCTATATCGACAAGATTCTTGTGTGATTTGGGATGAAGAATTCCAAGAAAGGAAATTTACCTTATCGACATGGAATTTATTTGTCAAAGGAATAGTCTCATAAGACACCTCAAGGAGTTGAGGAAATGAGACATATCCCTTATATCTGAGAAGTTGGTAGTCTCATGTATGTTATGTTATGCATGAGACCAGACATCTGATTTGCAGTGGGAGTAGTCAATAGGTTTCAGTCTAACCCAAGATTTGATCATTGGGTGGATTTAAAACATATTCTCAAGTATCGTAAGAGAACGAGAAATTATATGCTTGTATATTCTGGTGAGGATATGATCTTCAGGGGATATACTGACTCTGATTTTCAGACGGATGTCGATTCTAGGAAATCAACATCTGGATTAGTGTTTACACTAGGTGGTGGGGCCATTGTGTGGAGGAGCATAAGCCAATCTTGTATTGCTGACTCCACCATGGAGGCTGAGTATGTGAAAATTTATGAAGCAGTAAGGAAGTAGTCTGGCTTCGAAAATTCTTGGGAGATCTGGAAGTTGTTCCAGATATGGATAAACCACTCACATTTTATTGTGATAATAGTGGTGTAGTGGAAAACTCCAAAGAACCAAGAAGCCACAAGATGTGAAAGTATATAGAGAGAAAATATCATCTCATAAGGGAGATAGTGCATAGATGAGACGTTTCTGTCACGAGGATTGCATCCACAGAGAACCTGGCTAATCCGTTTACAAAGACCTTGTCGGCTAAAGTGTTTGAAGGTCATTTAGAGGGTCTAGAATTACATGACCTGTCCCATTTGCTCTAGTACAAGTGGGAGTTTGTTGGGATATATGCCCTAGAGCTTCATGTAATGTAAACAAAATTATATGTTATGAAATAAAAGATGCATTATTCATTTATCAAAATATTTGATTTAAATCGCATATTGTAAATTATCTTGTTTACCCTTGATTACTCATGTGTCTTCAGGCTTAATGTATGAGTGTCATACACAAGAAGATTTAAGTCAGAAGTTAGTAATCTAAAATAGTCCATAGAAAGCAGACAGAGCGGGTACTTTATTTGCGGTTTATCCATAGCAATTGTCCATTCTATAATTGTATGGCGACCTTCATCCGAGATCGTTCGTGTGGTGACATGAGAATGAAGGCACCTTGTACAATGTGATCATATAAGACTGGACCCATATGGAAATGAATTTCTTATAATATATGTTAAATAAAGAAATTCATTTCAAATCTACTAGATGCTCATATATGGATTGATCTCAATCCTGAGTGTACTACGAAATCCTACATGGCAGATTATGTCCTTTGATTTACAAAGGTGAGGTTGGTGTAGAAATCCCGACCAATAGCTACGTATTTTGGGGACATGGTTTGGTGTGTAGCTGGGGACGTTTTACATAAATATGAAGTTCACTCATTCTTGCGAGAAGTAGATGAGTATCTTCTTTAAGGGTTGATTTGTTGGTAAATAAGTATTATCAAATGAAATTAACATGCATCAATCAATCAATCAATTGTATACTCATATGTCAAAATGAACATAAACCATAAACATAGAAAAACCTGGAAAATGTAGAAGATGATGACGAAACTGAGATCTAAGTTGAGTTGCCTCTGTTCTTAAGAACTTATTAGCCCCACCTCGGTGCTCTACGGATGGTTTTGTGGCTAACGTTCTCCCAGGATTACTTGGAAGCTTCTTGTAGAAGGGGCACTCCTTTAACAAGAACTTGAACACAGATAAAATGGTTGAAAACTCTCTCTTAACTTGACTCACTTATTCTGAATGAAGACTTGTAAAATGTAGGAAACTCTGATTGGAGAGAATAAACCTAAGCCCCTCTTATATAGGCATGAAATGGTGTCTTTGTGGGAACCCTTTGGCTTAGGGTGTAACTCTCCTAAGGGTTATACCCCTTCCTTATGCCTTTTGGGGCCTAGAGGTGTGTTCTTCCAATTTAGAGGACATGTCCCTTTAACTTGTGTTTTTCCCATAAGGCACTTTTTAAGGGACATATCTCTCCTACACTTAAACTACATATTTAGAGAATTTAAAACAATCTCCCACAATTCTCTAATTATTAATGCAGACACTTAAGAGAGTTTTCGTGAAATAAAGCTACATCGAAATAGGTAACTTTCGCCTTGAACCTTTCCTGGTGAATGACAATCAGATTTACTTGGAAAACCAGTGACCCATAGTTTTGAACTCTTCTGTCGTTGGTGTAAACCAAGACAATTGCCAACACACAACTTTACTTTGACCATTTCCCGTTCTACGGTTGTGTTCATTTCAGCCATGAACATTGGTCTTATTTCATCAAGTACTTTAGGGAATTCAGCTTTTAAAACTCTCATGGAAGCGGCCTCACTTCTTACTTGAAATAGGTGGTCTACTATAAAGAGGTAATATGCCTTTAGCCCTATTAGGACTCTTCTCCTAATATAGTGATCCTTAAAAGACTTAGCTTATCCTAACCTTGACACGCAACACTCTGCGTCATTACAGGAATGGGAAAGAGAATAAAACTCTACAGTGCTTATTTTGAATTGCACAAAGTTTCAGTTATCCCTTTTGAACCTAGATCTTGGGATCTCCAGTCAGCTAGGTTGAGTTTCCATAGTGACAATTCTTAATTTATAGGCTTCAAGCCCATTCACCTCGATGATTTCTTAACTTAATCTCTAGGTAAACCTTTAGTAAGTGGATCTACTAGGTTTTCCTTCGATTTGACATAATCTATCGAAATTATGCTACTTGAGAGCAGTTGTCGTATAGTATATGTCTGCGATGTATGTGCCGAGACTTACCATTATACATTGTTTTTTGGGCTCTCCCAATAGCCGATTGACTATCACAATGTATACTTATCGCTGGCACATGTTTGGGCCAATTTAGAATATCTTCAAGGAAATTTCGAAGCCATTTTGTTTCTTCCGCTATTTTGTCTAATGCTATGAACTCTGATTCCATAGTAGACTGGGCAATGCATGTTTGCCTCGAGGATTTCCATGACACGGCTGCACCACCGAGTGTGAAAATAAATCCACTCATAGATTTGGAATCAACTGTATCAGATATCCTGTTAGCATCGCTGTATCCCTCTAGAACAGCATGGTATCTCATATAATGCAGACCATATTTTGAAGTTTCTCTTATATACCTCAAAACTCTTACTATGTCTTTCCAGTGGTTATGTCTTGGATTGTTCGTATATCTGCTAAGCCTGTTTACAGCTTGAGCGATATCAGGTCGTGTGCAATTTATGAGATACATCAGACTTCCGATGATTCTCGAATACTCTAATTGCGATACGCTTGACCCAATATTCTTTGATAAATGAATAGTTAGGTCTATAGGAGTTCTAGCCATATTTAAATCTCCTTTATTATATTTCACAAGTATCTTCTCAACATAATGAGTCTGAGATAATATATACCCTTGTAATATTTTGGAAATGTTAATTCCTAAGATCACATCAACTACTCCTAAGTCTTTCATATCAAATTTACTGGTCAATACTTTCTTGGTAGACTGAATCATCTCATGATTACTACCAATTATTAGCATATCGTCTACGTAGAGACACACAATGACATGTCATTTTTGAGTTGCTTTGGTGTATACACACTTATCAAACTCATTGATTTTGAACCCACTTGACAACATCTCTTTGTCAAATTTTTCATGCCATTGTTTAGGTGCTTGTTTTAATATGTATAAGGATTTTACAAGTTTGCACACCTTCCATTCTTGTCCAAAAATATTGAAACCTTCTGGTTGTTCCATGTAAATCTCTTCATCTAGTTCACCATTTAAGAATGTCGTCTTTATATCCATTTGATGTATTTCAAGACCAAATATAGCTGCTATGACTATGAGCATTCTTATTGACGCGATACGGGTCATTGGTGAATAGGTATCAAAGTAATCAAGGTCTTCTTTTTGTCTATAACCTTTTATAACAAGTCTTACATTTTACTTATCTATTGATCCCTCCAGTTTCATCTTCCGTTTGAATATCCATTTGTAGCCCAGTGGCTTACAACCTGGAGGAAGATCAACCAACTCCCAAGTATAGTTTTGCATGATGGAATCAATCTCACTATTGATAGCCTCTTTCCACAAAGGTTCCTCCGATGAAGACATTGCTTCTTTATAACTTTGAGGCTCATTTTCTAACAGGTATGTCAGAAAATCGAGTCCAAATGACTTAAACGTTCTAGCTCTTTTACTATTTCTAGGTTCAAATTTCTCAACATTTTTATGTTGATCCGATTTTTGGCCAACCTGATCACTGCCTTTGACAGTATTTCTTTTGAGAGACACTGCTCTTTATATTTCCTTACAAAGAAATGTCTCTTCAAAGAATGTCGCATTCCTTGACTCAATTATCATATTTGGATTGATGTCAGGAATTTCTGACTTATGTACCAAGAATCGATACACATTACTGTTGTGAGCGTATCCAATGAATATACAATCAACAATCTTGGGTCCTATTCTAACCTTCTTAGGTTTAGGATCAGCACTTTGGCGAGACACCCCCACACTTTCAGGTATTTGTAGGAAAGTACGTGACCTTTCCACAATTCATATGGTGTCTTGTCCAATCTTCTATGAGGTAGCTTGTTCAGAACGTAGTTGGCGAAAAGCAAGGCACCCCCCACAAGTTCTGGGGTAAACCAGAGCTTGTCAATATGGCATTCATCATTTCCTTCAACGTTCAATTTTTGCATTCAACAATCCCGTTTTGTTGAGGCGAATAAAGAGAATTAGTTTCGTGAATAATTTCATGATTGGAACAATATTCACCAAATGGTGACACATATTCACCTCCTCTGTCACTCCTGATTCTTTTGATTTTCTTGCCAAGTTGATTTTCAACTTCATTTTTATAGTGTATAAAGCTCTCAATAGCTTTATCTCTGCTCTTCAGTAAATACATATAACATAATCTTGTGCTATCATTGATAAAAATGACAAATTACTTTTTACCGCCTCTTGTTTGCATAATATTCATATCACACACATCGGAGTGTACAAGTTCCAAGGGTTCAGAACTTCGTTCTATGGAATAAAATGATAATCTATGCATTTTTTCTTCAACACATGCCTCACATTTATGTTGGTTATCAATTGTAAATTTAGGTATAAGATCCATGTTAATTAATTTACGCATTGTATCATAATTAACATGTCCTAACCTCCCATGCCATATATTTTGTGACTCAATAATATAAGTGGATGATGTAGCTTTATTATTATCATTATGTCAATTGAAAGTCATTACATTGAACTTGAAAAGGCCATCAATGAGGTATTTCATTTTCCTACATAAACATCATTTTTAACAGATGTAGAACTTCCCCTTGAACTTGTCAAAAACAAATACAAGCTTAAAGCCATTCTTGCTAAGGAGAGAGCCTGAAACCAAGTTCTTCCAAATATCAGAAACATGCAGAACATTCTTCAATGTAAGCTCATTTCCGGATGTCATCTTCAGAACCAATGTGCCTTGTCCAACCACTCTAGAGGTAGACGAGTTTCCCATTGTTAGATGATCACCACCATCGACCTTCTGATACGAGGAAAATATCTTGCTATCAGCACATATATGATGAGTAGCCCCAGTGTCTAACCACCATTCTCTCGGATTCCCAACCAAGTTGGCTTCTATTACAACTGCTGAGAGGTTCATCTCTGAGATCTCATCAGTTAGCTGCTCATCTTCAGTGACATGGACCTAATTTTTCTTTTTCTTGCCATTGTCATGAGACTTCTTTTAATTTCCTAGACATGCCCAAGGTCTCTAATACATGATTTAGTGTGTGAATGATCAAAAGAGTCGTAGAAAACTTACATTGATCGGATGTGGATTTCAAAAATTTCTTTGTATTTGTTGAAGCTCCAAGCTTTGTAGAACCTTTAATTCCAAGGGTGAGTTTCCCTATCACCTTGATTTACTCTTTAAAGTGCTAGCTTTGTTTGATTTTGAAGCAAAATCAAAAGGAGGAAGAACCCTAGGTTCACGATAATTTGAAGGAGAGAAGAGAGAGTATTTTGTTTTTGGTAATTTTTTTTCTTAAAACCAAATTCCAAAAGTCAACTTACAAAAGATTGTATATGCTTTTTCCAAAAAGCAAAATTACAAAATGTGTTGGAGGGAAAAAACCATTTAATGCCCTCAACCACTTCCATCACCAAAAAGTGACTAGTGATGTAAGTTGGTGGGTCCCACACTTAAATTCAAAATTCAAGTTGGGTGAGACTACACACTTCAGGCTCGGGTTCGTTTAATCCGATTAAACGAATTTTCCATTGTGACGTAATTAAATCCAATTTAATTAAATAATAATGCCTAGCAAAATTATTACGAAAGTCGCTTGCGAATTAATTCCAAATTAATTCGTTCGCCTGAATTAAAATCCAATTTTAATTCCGCTTTGAAATCCGATTTCAATTAATATATCCAATATATTATTTAATCGATTAATTCCAAATTATTCGCGTTCTCTCTTCTATTCGAATTTTATCCCAGATAAATTCGTGCCGATATTAATCCTAGATTAATTTTCTCTCTCTTATAATTAATCCTAGATTAATTCTGTTCGAGTCAAATGTCATCGGTGAATCTTTGAGAAGCGACCCAAGAGATCCCTAGATATGTTGGCAGTAAATCCGGTCATCGGACTATCCGAACACGTGCGTACTCCGTACCACGTTCTTACCGATTTACAAGACATGGTTGGCTTCTAGAAAAGTACCGTGCCTACCCAATTCTCCAGAAATATTCAACGAAGAATATATAATCTATATCAAGCGTAGTATACTAGGTATTGCGTATTGCGATCCAGTATCGGATGTCACATGCTAGGCCTGGGGCCGGAATTGTGTTTGCCCCTTACGAATCATATATCGGATCACCAGCAACTAGTCTCTTTAATTAGATAATCATGACCTAGTCATACTATCCTCATAGCTGCAGCATATTAGAGTACTAGTTATGTATCCTTGCGTGATCATCTTCTCCATATGACTGAATTGATACTTCCATCTTGACATCACACCCAATACACTACGATTCTCAGTAAACCCAGAAGAGGCGTACACAGAACCTGTTAAAGCCCCGGACGACCAAAACCAAAGCGTACTGATTGTCGCAAGTATTAGCGATTCAAGTCTCAGGTTAAGACCACATACACCCACCCTGATGCGGATTCCCATAGACACATAGTCATACTACCAATGGGATTCCGATGGGTCTATCTAGAGCGAAGCTGTTCCCGGTCCAACGGCTAACAGAACCTCCTATCACACTTGCATAAGTATCATATACTTAAATATAGGAGAACTATGCCGTTAAGCTTCCATAACGCGCACAAGTGTAATACTAGTCTATTCCGCATTATCGATGTCCAGTCTCAATAATACTACGACTATGTATATTTAATGATTAAACCGTTCATGGATTAATACTGTCTCATATCTTATTAATCCGGAACTAATCATAAGGACTTTTATCATTTATATATCAAAGTAATCTAATTACAAAATGATAAAATAGAAATTTCCTTTATCACATAGTTAATTTGTACAAAAACCACAATGTCTTTCACAAATAGTGATGCTATGGGTCATAATTGTCCAAAAATCTCCCACTTGGCTCATAGCCAATCACTCAAGTATCTAACACCTGAACTATGTACGTGTCGCTCAAACTTCTACTAAGAAATAGCTTTCTTAAGCGATCTTTTCGATATTCACATAGCCACGATGTATGATCTCACGAATCAGATGGAAACGTCGAAGTACATGCTTGGATCGTTGATGAGACCGCGGTTCCTTAGCCTGCGCTATAGCCCCGTTATTGTCACAATACAAAGGAACGGGCTCAGCTGCTAACGAAACTACTCCTAATCCAATTAGGAATTTACGGATCCAAACTTCTTCTTTTGCTGACTCACCTCTAACGATATATTCCGCTTCTGTTGTTGAATCAACAACAGTCTCTTTCTTGGAATATTTCCAACTCACTGCTCCGTTGTTCAAACAAAATATATACCCATATTGTGTCTTAGAGTCGTCTTTATCGGTTTGGAAACTTGCATCGATGAACCCAGTCACCTTAAGTTATCCATCTCCATATTCTAAAAAAGCATCCTTAGTTCGTCTAAGATACTTAAGGATGTTCTTAACAGCAATCCAGTGACCATCACCTGGATCGGCCTGATATCGACTGCACATGCTCAAAGCGAACGGGATCCGACTCATGTTATCTCTCTCATCTTTAGTTTTAGGACACATGTCCTTAGATAGAGAGACGCTATGTGACACTAAAAGCAGTCCCCTCTTAGACTGATCCATGTTGAATCGCTTCAACACTTTGTCAATGTACGAGCTCTGGGAGAGTCCAAGTAGCTTTCTGGATCTATCCCGGTAGATCATTATTCCCAGAATAAAGGCTGCTTCTCCCAGATCATTCATGGAGAATTTTAATGAAAGCCAAGCTTTCACCGATTGTAGCATGGGAATGTCATTGCCAATAAGCAATACATCATCAACGTAAAGGACAATGAATGTCAGTGCGCTCCCACTAACCTTCTTATATACACAAGAATCATCTTCGTTTTGAATGAAATCATATTCTTTTATGATCTCATCAAAACTTTGGTTCCAAGAACGCGATGCTTGCTTCAATCCATAAATGGATCGATTTAACTTGCAAACCTTGTTTGCATATTTTGGTACGACAAAACCGTCAGGCTGTTGCATATAAACATCCTCCAAAAGGTTTCTATTAAGGAAATCGGTTTTGACGTCCATCTGCCATATTTCATAATCGAAATATACAACAAGATCAAGTATTATCCTAATGGATTTAATCATGGCAATAGGTGAAAAAGTTTCATCGTAATCGACACCATGTCGTTGATGATACCATTTCGCTACAAGTCTAGCTTTGTACGTTTGAATGTTGCCATCCATGTTGGTCTTCCTCTTGAAGACCCATTTACAACCAATCGGCTTAACGCCTTCTGGTGCATCAACCAGTGCCTAGACTTGGTTGGTATACATGGAATCCATTTCGGACTTCATGGCATCTTGCCATAAAGTGGAGTCGATACCTTGTATCGCTTCCTCATACGTAGCCGGCTCATTATCCTCAATAAGATTAATATCTACGTGAGGTGAGATCAGACACCCATACCCCTCAGGTTGTTTTCTGACTCTCTCCGACCTACGCGGTTCTTGTGTATTAGAAGATTATGGTACAGTTTCATCCTGATGAACTGTTCATGTTCCATTAGGAAGTCGGTGTCAGGAACAGTATCACTACGATTTTCATCGAGTTCTACTTTTCTCCCACTTACCACTGCATTTAGGAATTCCTTCAAGAAAAACCGCATGGAGAGCAACAAATACCTTGTTCTCTTGTGGGTTGTAGAAGTAATATCCTTTGGTTTCCCTAGGATAACCTACAAATAGGCACTTATCCGATTTCGGTTCTAGTTTGGTACCATCCAAACGTTTAACGTATGCCAAGCATCCCCAAATCTTCAGGAATGAGAAACCTGATTTTTTCCTGTCCATATTTCATATGGAGTCTGTTCAACAAACTTTGACGAAATCTTATTCAAAATAAGTATTGCACTGTTCAATGCGTATCCCTAGAAGGAAATTGGTAGCTCAGTGCGACTCATCATAGACCTTACCATGTCTAACAAAGTTCGGTTTCTCCGTTCAGACACACCATTTAGTTGAGGTGTTCCGGGAGGAGTCCACTGTGAAAGAATACCATATTCTTTCAAGTAATCGAGAAACTCATTACTCAAGTATTCTCCACCACGGTCCGACCGTAATGTTTTAATACTTTTGCCGGTCTGTTTTTCTACTTCGTGTCGAAACTCTTTGAATTTCTCAAAAGTTTATGACTTGTGTCTCATAAGATACACATAACCGTAACGCGATGCATCATCCGTATATGTTACGAAGTATTCAAATCCACCTCTAGCCTTGCTAGACATGGGCCCACATACGTCACTATGAACGAGGGCTAACAGTTCGGTGGCACGAACACCTTTACCTCTAAAAGGCATTTTAGGCATCTTGCCTAATAAACAAGATTCGCAGACATCATATGAATTAGGATCAAATTCGTCCAAGTATCCACCCTTCGAAAGCGTGGATATACGAGTCTTGTTAATGTGTCCCAGACGACAATGCCACAAATAAATTTCATTTGTTTTACTCATTTTGAGCCTTTTGTTTGTTATGTTATATGTTTAAGATTCATTTATATTCAAAATATAAAGACCATTATTGGCATTAGCAGTACATATCTCAAAATCATCTTTATAAACAAAACACCCAGTGTTTCGGAATACAAAAGTGTACCCGTATTGGGTCAAACAAGATATAGAGATAATGTTTCTAGTCAAACTAGGTACATAATAAATGTCTGATAATGTAAGTACATGCCCCGATGGCAGTTCCAAAATATAAGTCCCTACAGCTAAAACAGAGACTCTGGTCTCGTTTCCAACTCGTAGGTCAATCTCGCCTGAAGCCAGTCTCCTGCTAATCTGCAGATCATGCACATCAGTTCATATATGAGTACCACATCCAAAATCAAAAATCCAATTTTTAAAACTAGAAGTAGACATGTTTATTTCAATAAAAAACATACCTGAAGTCGGAGCCTTGCCCGCGTTCAATTCCTTCATGTGCGCCTTGTACTCACGGCAGTCAAGCTTCCAGTGACCCCGTTTGCCACACTGCAGGAATACATCATGGGATTTGTCATTTGCCTTCCCAGAAGACTTTGATAATTTGGCCTTGTCCTTTCTTTTCTTCTTCTTCACACCTCCAGAAGCCTTCGGCCAAGCCTTGGCCTTCTGAGATGTCGAAGCGAAGTGCGCCTCGCGCTTCTTGCCCTTCAGAAGCTCTGGCTCTACCTCTTTCAGCATCGCCATCAACTCTCCAAAAGTCTTCTCTTGATTCATCATATTGCAGTTCATGATGAACCCGCCCCAACAGTCAGACAGAGACTGTAAGATCAAATCTATGGAAGTCTCAGTCTCAAAGGTTATGCCCAGCTGACCTAGCTGTTTGATGTCAGCAATCTTCTGCGACACATAATGCTCGAAAGATGTACCATCTGACATGCGAGAGCGAAATAAATTCTTCTGCAACTCATACTTCTGAGATCTAAGGTTAGATCTATTATGGTCCTTCAATTTCAACATCATGTTGTAGTGATCTAATCCATTGTTTTGACGACGAAATTGAGGGGTCATTGCGGCAAGCATGATGGACTGAGTAGTTGAGTTGTCATCACTGTGAGTCTTCCAAAGCTCATAATCAACAACCCACTCATGTCCAGGCTCAGGCTCAGGCCCGAGAGGTCTGTCTAATACATAGAGTAACTTCTCGGCTCCTAGGACAATCCTGAGATTCATATCCCAATCTAGAAAATTAGAACCATTAAAGACATTATCACCCATGATGATGTCCCTAACGTTAATATTTCTAGTCATCTTGATTGCAATAGTCTAACTATTCAATCAACTATATCAGGTATAGTCAAATGTAATGATTACTATAGTCCAACTATATAATCAACTACAAATGAAGTTATGGTACAGTCCAACTGTTCAAAGAAAACAATAAAATATTAGTCCAACTAATAAATATATAACGACGAAAATAATTAAAAGCGCGTATTGGGCAAGTATTAAAAGAAATTGTAAATTTAATACTGGCCTCCCACTATTTTTCGGCGAGCCTCTAACCCTCTATTGAGTAATCGGGAAACCCAGTTTCCTAGTGGGCTAGGATCCCGTTAAATAACACACAACCTTGACTTTGGCCAACAAGCTGTATGAAACTTAACTAGGTAGATCTCTAAGATCAATTGGATCCCATCCAATTCCTAGATCCGATAAGTGGACCTCCAAGTCCAAATATATATATCCAATATATATATCCTAACCTTTTCCTCTAAATCAACTAAGCCTTGGCTTTGGTTCAACAAGCTTAATGATTACAGTTAAACGCGACCCATTGACAGTGGGAAAGCTTCGTAATCCACGTCGATGTATAGAAGTGACCTTGACTTTGGCCAACAAGTCACAACTGCCCAAGACATGCGATATATAATAAAGCCTTCGTGGTTCAAACACATCCGCGATGGACATTGATCTTGACTTTGGCCAATAAACTAATGCCAATCTTGGATCTTGAGAGAGAACCACTCAATGGAAGGAAAACGCTTAATATTTGAGTGAGGGTTTTTCACGTAAATTGGCAACCAATTTATTATCTTTGATTAGGTCTCATCATACACCCTTAAGCATGCATTCTAAAAGCATAATAAGGCGCGAATAAATTAATAATGATATGCGGATGGATATATAAAAAATTGTTCCTAGAACAAATCTCTCTCTTTCCTCTCTCCTGCTAGCACTATTCATACTTCTACCCAATTACATAATACATTAAAGAAACCTCATTAACATTGAGGGGAATTGGTGAGAAGAGAAATACAAAGAGTAAAGAGATAATAGGCTGGACACGCAGGTCCAATTTAATAAATTCGAAAAAAATTTTTGCAACAATTTTGAAAATTGCCACCACCCTTCTAATATCCATCTGATATACATTATTCATACAATACATCCATGTATTCACAAAAAGCATGTTATTCAATCACTCTACTCCAATTAATTAATCTTTGAATTAATGACCATCAAATGTTCAAACAACGATTTGATTTGCGCGAGTCCAACTTGTTTAAGAATAAATACTCAAAGTACGTATTCTTGAATTATATCGAACTACAATTTTAAATCCAATTTAATTTGTATTCAATACTAATTCTAATTTAATTCCAAATTAAATAATTACACTTATTTATATGCCTTTTTAGACTTAGATTCTAAATCTAATCTAAATGGGTCTCAAAGGCCCAATTAGTATCCAATACTATTTTAATTAAAGTCCAATGGGCTTTTAATTAATTCTTAAGGCATGGGCTTTGGCCAATATGGATCAAACCCAAAATGCCAAGGCCCAATAAGGAATCACCCTTTTAGCCAAAAATCAATTTAGGCCCAATTAGATTATTTAAAGGCCCAATAATCATATTTGGACTTTATAGATATGGTTTAAGGTCCAATTGGATCCAACCCAATTGTCCAAAACCAAACTTGGCCCAACCAAGCCCATTAAGCCCAAATACAACAAATTAGACCAATCCAATTTAAAGACTAATTCTTTTAACATAATATTTTAAATATCACATTAATTTTATTAAAGTGTAATTAACACAATTAATTAATTAAACTAATATTTCCAAAACATCAATTAAATTAATTAATCATGCCAATATCATCCAATCATGTCCAACACAAATTGAAGCAAAATCAATCCATTATACATGCTTATTGTTCATGACAAATGGGCATAAAATAACATCCAATTTGATTTCAATCCAATTAAATCAACATACAAGATTTATTTCATGCTTTAAACTCATCCAATAGTCTAAAATCAAAAAATCACCATGAACTTGTTTTAGGGTTATATTCGGCCATTTGATAAATTTTGGGGAAAATTAATCCAATCAATCTTTCTAAAATCCTATGATGCACAAATCCAATTCATCATCATCAATACACAACCACACAACCAATTTTGAAAAAATCATACTCCAATCACAAAATTCCCAAATAAAGTTAGAAAAGGCTCATGATACCATTGTTAGTGTCCTAGACATGCCCAAGGTCTCTAATACATGATTTAGTGTGTGAATGATCAAGAGAGTTGCGGAAAAACTTACATTGATCGGATGTGGATTTCAAAAATTTCTTTGTATTTGTTGAAGCTCCCAGCTTTGTTGAACCTTTAATTCCAACGGTGAGTTTCCCTATCACCTTGATTTACTCTTTAAAGTGCTAGCTTTGTTTGATTTTGAAGCAAAATCAAAAGGAGGAAGAACCCTAGGTTCACGGCAATTTGAAGGAGAGAAGAAAGAGTATTTTGTTTTTGGTAATTTTTTTTTTCTTAAAACCAAATTCCAAAAGTCAACTTACAAAAGGTTGTATATGCTTTTTCCAAAAAGAAAAATTACAATGTAAAAAAAAAAAAAAAACCATTTAATGCCCTCAACCACTTCCATCACCAAAAAGTGACTAGTGATGTAAATTGGTGGGTCCCACACTTAAATTCAAAATTCAAGTTGGGTGAGACTACACACTTCGGACTCGGGTTCGTTTAATCCGATTAAACGAATTTTCCATTGCAACGTAATTAAATCCAATTTAATTAAATAATATTTACTAGCAAAATTATTACGAAAGTCCCTTGCGAATTAATTCCAAATTAATTCGTTCGCCCGAATTAAAATCCAATTTTAATTCCGCTTTGAAATCTGATTTCAATTAATATATCTAATATATTATTTAATCGATTAATTCCAAATTAATCGCGTTCTCTCTTCTATTCGAATTTTATCACAGATAAATTCGTGCCGCAATTAATCCTAGATTAATTTTCTCTCTCTTATAATTAATCCTAAATTAATTTTGTTCGAGTCAAATGTCATCGGTGAATCTTTGGGAAGCGACCCAAGAGATCCCTAGATATGTTGGCAGTAAATCCGGTCATCGGACTATCCGAACACGTGCGTACCCCGTACCACGTTCTTAACGATTTACAAGACATGGTTTGCTTCTAGCAAAGCACCGTGCCTACCCAATTCTCCAGAAATATTCAACGAAGAATATATAATCTATATCAAACGTAGTATACTATGTATTGCGTATTGCGATCCAGTATTGAATGTCACATGCTAGGCCTGGGGCTGGAATTGTATCTGCCCAGTATGAATCATATATCGGATTACTAGCAACTAGTCTCTTTAATCGGATAATCATGACCTAGTCATACTATCCCGATAGCTGCAGCATATTAGAGTACTAGTTATGTATCCTTGCGTGATCATCTTCTCCATATGACTGAAGTGATACTTCCTTCTTGACATCACACCCAGTACGATTCTCAGTAAACCCAGAAGAGGCGTACACGGAACCTGTTAAAGCCCCAGATGACCAAAACCAAAGCATATTGATTGTCGCAAGTATTAGCGATGCAAGTTTCAGGTTCACATACACCCACCCTGATGCGGATTCCCATAGAAACATAGTCATACTACCAATGAGATTCCGAGGGGTCTATCTAGAGCAAAGCTGTTCCCGGTCCAACGGCTAACAGAACCTCATATCACACTTGCATAAGTATCATATACTTCAATATATGAGAACTATGTCGTTAAGCTTCCATAATGCGCACACGTGTAATACTAGTCTATTCCGCATTATCGATGTCCAGTCTCGATAATACTACGACTATGGATATTTAATAATTAAACCGTTCGTGGATTAATATTGTCTCATATCTTATTAATATATGAGGTTCATGGATTATACTTATGCAAGTGTGATAGGAGGTTCGGGGCTAACAGAACCTCATATCACACTTGCATAAGTATCATATACTTAAATGTTAGGGATATGCCCTATACTCAACTTGTGGATGGGCTATATATACATGTATTTGCAATATTTTCATTAATTAATAAAAAGACAGTCTTTATTATACATGTCTTACATAAATTATATAAATCATCAAACACTGTAATAAAGCCTTTGGAGTAATAAGATAATGGCTTCCACGCCTTATGAGAATCATTACTCTCAAACGTTCCTAGTCATAGTTTTGTGAATAATCTGGGCGTTCACAAAGCGGAGAGACTAGCATGATGATATGATCCGCCCTTAAATGGGGTAGCCGATCTCATAGGCTACTAGCGGAGATCCGTCCGCTTGGTGTATCACATGGATGCATGAGTTGCTCATGTCCATCGAACTGACCGCCGAAAGTTTTCACATAGAGTGTTTATCCCATGTGTCTATGAGAACTTTCATGTATCGATTGTATTACTAGTCCTTAGACTATAGGTCTTTACAATCTTATATATGGATCAAATGACTTTGACATTCTCCTTCCTCGGTTCAAAAGATCCGGTCATTAGGGTATGATTGGGTCATTTGTTGAAACACATGAAGTTTGTAAAGATACAATAGAGAATCACCACTCTCTCGGAAAATATTTTCTTATAAGAATAGTATTCCAGTTCGCGGGTTGATATGTGTGATCAGTGCTTGAGACTGTGGCCGCAGCGGAAGAATCATGTGAGATTTTTGGGTTAGCATGATTCATGACACTATCAACATCATACCTTTGACTATATGGGTAGACAATTTCCATACCCTAGGTCAAACGGTGGGGATACAGTGAGGCGAGGGACCGTATCATATGTAAATCGCATACAGAATGGGTATATATCTTTCCTTCTCAGTTGGGGGGCCTTGGCATGTTGCTAGATGTCAACCTTGGTCATTGAAATAGAACGACCATTTGATCGGAGGATAATTTATGTTCGATTAAATTATCACAATTCATTTCATGTCCAACTTGAGGGGAACCCAAAAGGTCACACACAACAAAGTCGAAATCAATGGTTAATAGTGTACAGTACAAATTTAACAACATATATGATTGCTGTAGGAATTGTTCATAAATGGTTCAATGTGTTTAATTATTGAACAGATCATTTATGAGGTTCCAAAGTGGCTTAAGGATTGGTGAATGACGATAGGGGCACTTTGAGAATTGGAAAAATGAATAAAAAAATAAAAAAAATCTGCGTTTTTTTTATTTTTATTTTTATTTTTTTTTATTTGTTTTGAATTCCAATTCGGCCAAAACTCTTATTAGGGTTTTATAATCTCATTAAACCACTATATTAAGATCCAATGGCTAAGATTTAATTAGCATTTATCCCATATCAGATTCTTAATTAATTGTTTTGTCTTTGGAGCACCTATATAAACTCAAAGAATTCTTTAAAAATTTTTACACCAAAACCTTTCATATCTTGGGTTTATATAAGTGAGAAACTCTAAAGTTTAAGAGTAAGCCACTGATTTTGAGGATCCTTAAGTCTAATTGACTAGAGGAATCTCAAGTTAAAAGTTTTGAGGTATTTGCCTAGGCTAGCACCAAGGGCAAAATACCCGTGCACTCAAGGCGTAGTCTTGCCGTTGAGTTTTGGCTTTGGTGTGTGCACCTTTGGAGGCAAAACACTTGGGTGGCTCTTTGGAACGTGGAAGAGCTTTCTAAGTTCAAAAAAAGCTTGTAGATTGGAGGGAGGAGTGGAGGAGTCTTCGGTTCAAGTAAGTCTTTTCTTTCTTTATTTTTAATTAGAGTTCTTATGATAGTTAGCATGTTTGAGTTTATGTTCTTTGCATTTCTTATGAGTTTTTATTCTTAGAATATATAGTAACATGCCTAGGCTTGTAGAATAATCAAAATGAATGGGTCTTGAGCAAAATGATAGCGGCATCATAATTTTTAATTTTCCGCTGCGCACTCGCGGCCGCTTCCCAACAGTGGTATCAGCGCGCCATTTTTGTTTTGATTAGTTCTCTCACATTTGAACTCGAAATTGGGTGTGTAAAAGCTCGTTGGAAAGCTAACACCTTGAACTTACTTTTAGGCACAATTTTTGCATGATTTGGTTAAGATTTGAATTGTGAAATTGCATTTAAAGTTCAAACATCTGTAAAAAAATATGAATAGTAAATTTATTTGATTAAAATAAAATGCAATATCATAATTAAATATTAATCAAAGTTATTTAATGCCTAAAATAATTCCAACATATTAAAACTCATATACTTGATGATTCTATGTATGATTAGAATTGACATGATTATTTTAGGGTGCATGTATCTAGAGACTTTCTAAGGAAATAGAAAGTGTATTGCTTATCCCTTAGCTAAGTAATTATTCCGTGATGAACTTAGAGAGTTATTACCTTTAAGGCTAATAAATATAAATAACTTGTTAATAAAAGACATTATAAAAGATACAAGTGGGGTGGGACCAATGCGTTAATAAAACTTTCTAAACTAAAATTAATTTAACCAAAGGTATTACTAGAGTTAGATAATGATTTGGTGTCTTCTTTCACTCACTACCTTTTTATAGCCAAAAGGAAAATATGTGAAGACATCTAGATAATCATTTACTCAAAGTTTACCTTAAAGCATATTTAAAGTGTTGGACTAATTTGGAGGATCTATTGTTTATTCCTGTCACCAAGGCAATAAGAGCCTAAGAGGTAAGGGTATTTAAGAGAGTTTGCTCCACCCTCCCTCTAGGGAATTTTCAATGGAGGAATCCATTTGACAGTTATTCACTTAAACTTGCTAAAATCCTCAATAATAATTTAAGTCTAAAATTTACCTCCCATTGTAAAGTATAGACCCAAAGAGCTTAAACCGTATTGGTAAGACTTGGGTTTACCAGACTGACCATACCAATTTGTCCCTAAATCATACTATTGACAATGGTTTGACTTTTCTGAGTCATAAGACGCAACGAACCTTAGGCGTGGTCTTATAACTTAGTGGCAAAGATTGGGTGTCCACAAAGACTAGCATAAGCTAGGGCATGTTTGATTGTCCAACCCAATGATCAAGGATTTGTGATTTTTGATTTATATCATAAATTGGTTGGAAACCTACCTAATTATCATATTTTATAACGACTGGCCCTAGTCGGAGTTGTGAAATGATGATAATGGGATCCTTGCCCACAAGAAATCCATCATATTAGGGTTGATGCGATTGGCTTAAAATTTTAAAACAATTGAGTGGGAGCAACTTCATAATATTAAAAGCCCATGTTATTATGAAACATTAATGAAAACAATTTCCTAATTTTAACATTCTCTCTTAACAGGTGGGTTAAAATATTTCACAAACATTCAAATGGCAAACAGAATATCACTCACTTTCGTTCCATCTTGATAAGCATAAGCTCAAATGGGACAACTACAATGACTGGTTTAGAAACCTTAAAATTGTCTTACGACAAGAAAAGATTTTCTATGTTCTTGAAAAACCATTTCCCCTGAACCCGCAGAAGATGCTGACCAAAATACATTTGATGCTTGGAAGAAACACGTCGATGATGATGAGCAAGTAGTTTGCATAATGCTTGGCTCTATGTCGGACGAACTTCAGAAAGCTCACGAAGATATGGATGCTCAAACCATCATCTTTCACTTGAAGGAGTTGTATGCAACTTTCGTTCATACCGTGAGATTCCAAGTGTCATGTGCCTTATTCCAAACAAGGTATAAGGAAGGATCTGTTAGTGGACATGTGCTTAAGATGATTGGCCACATTGAAAAATTGGCCAACCTGGGGTTCATCATGGATCATAAGATAGGTCACGATCTAATTCTTCAGTCCTTACCAAAAGACTTCTCTAACTTTATTATGCAGATTCATCTGTCTAATAAAGAAGCTACATTAGCAGAATTGCACAATCTAATAAAGCAAGCAGAGAATGACTTGAAATCGGAGCTTAAAACCTCCGTCATGCTTACGGGTACAGACCTGAAGCCACGAGTCCCAAAGAAAAATAAGGGCAAGGCCAAGTCTCCAGATCACTTAAAGCCCAATGGTAAGGTGGGAGAAGAAAAAAGGAAAGAGGAAATGTTTCTTTTGTGGAAAGAAGGGTCATTGGAAGAAAGACTGCAAATCTTGAAAGCCAAGGAATCTAGGGAAGCCCAAGAGGCCAAGAAGCCCAATGCTTCATGTATGTTGTATATGATTGAACTATATTCTCAAACTTTGAACCTTCTACTTGGGTACTTGACACCGGTTGTGGGACTCATTTGTGTAACAATGTGCATGGCCTGAGAAACAGTAGGAGACTCCGTCATGGGGAGGTTGACTTACGCAAGGGTAATGGAGCAAAACTGGCAACATTGTGAGTGGGGACTTATTCATTGGTTTTGCCGAATGGTTTAGTTTTAGACTTAGAAGATTGTGTTTATGTACCTTCTCTAGTAAAGAACATCATTTCAATTTATTCTTTATGTAATAAAGGCTTTCCATGCCTAATAAGTTGTAATGAATGTTCTATTTATTTCAATGAAATAAATATGGAGATGGTATTTTGAATAATGGTATCTATGTCTTACAAACTAACAAAGAATGTTCAACCTCTAATATATACAATGTTAACTCGAATAATCTCAATGAATCACTTCTATGGCACAGTCGCTTAGGTCATATCAATGAAACAAGATTAACTAAGCTACATAAGGATGGGTATTTCAGACCCTTAAAATATGAACCTTATGGAACTTGTGAGTCTTGTTTACTTGGTAAAATGACCAAATTACCCTTCAAAGGTAAATGGACAGCGTGCAGTGGAGACATTAGAACTCATACACTCTGATGTATGCGGACCAATGTTAGTCACCGCTAGAGGTGGATTCTCCTACTTCATTACCTTTATCGATGATCACTCGTGATATGGGTATATGTACCTTATGCGGTACAAATCTGAAGCCTTTGAGAAATTCAAAGACTTCAAAGCTGAAGTAGAAAACCAGCTTAATAAAAGTATTAAGTCACTAAGGTCTGACCGAGGTGGTGAATACTTAAGCGACGTATTTCAAGATTACTTGAGATAAAATGGCATTGTTTCCTAGTGGACTCCTCCGAGAACTCCACATCATAATGGGGTCTCCGAAAGGAGAAACCAGACATTATTAGATATGGTCCGATCAATGATGCCAGGCACGGATCTACCTCTTTCATTTTGGGGTCTTGCTTTAGAAACTGCAACACTACTACTAAACCAAGTTCCTTCCAAGACTGTTAGTCAAGCACCATATGAGTTATGGTCTGGAAAACGTCCTAGTCTTAGTTATCTAAGAGTTTGGGGATGTGACGCATATGTTAAGCTCACACAAACTAAAAAATTGGATGATAGGGCAGTTAAATGTAAGTTTGTAGGATATGCCTTGAACTCAAGAGCATACTTGTTCTACGTCCCAAATGAACAAAGAACATTTGTCTCACGAAATGCTAAATTTCTAGAGAATGAATTCCTTCTCAAGAAATATAATGGGAGTAGACTTGACCTCGATGAGGTATGAGAAGAACAAACTAACATAGAACTAAACCCCAGGCCCATCAAAAGGGCAGCGACGGAACAACCACAAGGTTATGAACTAAGAAGGTCTGGTAGGGAAAGGTATGAGCCTGAAAGATATGGTTTCCATATTGATAAGGAACATGATCAGGTCATTGATAATGACAATCCCACCAGTTATGACGAAGCAATGCGTGACATTAATTCAGTCAAGTGGCTTGAGGCCATGAATTCTGAAATAGATTCTATGTATCAGAATCAAGTCTGGGACTTGGTGGATGCACCTGAAAGGATAAAACCCATAGGCTGCAAGTGGATTTACAAGCGTAAAACTGATGCAGAAGGCAACATCCAAACCTATAAGGCTAGGTTGGTGGCGAAAGGTTATAGACAAATCCAAGGAATTGACTATGACGAAACCTTCTCGACTGTTGCAATGATAAAGTCCATTAAATTTTACTGGCACTAGCTGCACACTTTGATTATGAGATTTGGCATATGGATGTCAAAACAGCTTTCCTTAATGGGAACCTCGTAGAGGAAGTCTATATGACACAACCTGAGGGGTTTGCATCTAAGGATGATCATAATAAAGTATGCAAGCTTAAACGATCCATTTATGGACTCAAGCAAGCCTCCAGAAGTTGGAATATACGATTTGATGAGACAATCAAAGAATTTGACTTCATCAAAAATGTAGACGAGCCTTGTGTTTACATGAAAAGTAGTGGGAGTGCTGTTATATTTCTTGTATTATATGTTGATGACATATTAATCATCGGGAATGATATTCCCATGATGCAAGCTGCCAAGCAATGGTTATCTCAGAATTTCTCCATGAAAGATTTGGGAGAAGCAGCCTACATCCTCGGCATTAAGATCTACCGTAATAGATCTAAAAGTTGTTAGGACTTTCTCAATCTACAGACATAGATAAAGTTTTGAAAAGATTCAAAATGGAAGATTCCAAAAGAGGTAATTTACCTACTTGTCATGGAATCAAATTATCTAAGAAGCAATGTCCACATACTCCTCAGATAGAGAGCGTATGAGTAGGATCTCTTATGGTTCAGCAATAGGATCGATCATGTACACCATGCTATGTACAAGACCTGATGTCTCTTATGCTCTTAGCATAACGAGCAGATATCAGGAAAATCCTGGTGAGCAAAACTGAGCAGCTTTCAAAACAATCCTCAAGTATCTGAGAAGAACTAAGGATGTGTTCTTGACATACGGAGATTGTTCTGAGATGAAAGTCATTGGTTACTGTGATGCGAGCTTTCAGACCGATAGGGATGACAGCAGATCGCAAACAAAATATCTGTTTACTATGAATGAATGAGCTGTCAGTTGGAAAAGCTCAAAACAATAACCTACAGCGGACTCCACCATTGAAGCCGAGTATATTGCAGCATCTGAGGCAGCTAAAGAAGCAGTCTGGGTAAAGAAGTTCATCACGGAGCTGGAAGTGCTTCATGCGATAAAGAATGCCGTCACGATGTACTGTGACAACATGGGCGCCATTGCTCAATCAAATAAACCAAGGTCCCACCGGAAATCCAAGCATGTACTCAGGCGATTTCATCTCATCAGGGAGATTGTTGAGAGAAAAGAAGTTATTATAGAGAAAATACCCACAGAAGATAATCTTGCAGATTCTCTGACTAAAGGGCTGACTCAACAAAAACATGATAGACACACCCAAGAGTATGGTGTCCAGATTCATACTAGTTGGCTATAGTGCAAGTGGGAGATTGTTAGGGATATGCCCTATACCCAACTTGTGGATGGGCTATATGTACATGTATTTGCAATATTTTCATTAATTAATAAAATGACAATCTTTATTATACGTGTCTTACATAAATTATATGAATCATCAAACACTGTAATAAAGCCCTTGGAGTAATAAGATGATGGCTTCCACGCCTTATGAGAATCATTACTCTCAAATGTTCCTAGTCATAGTTTTGTGAATATTTTGGGCCTTCACAAAGCGGAGAGACTAGCATGATGATATGATCCACCCTTAAGTGGGGTAGCCGATCTCATAGGCTACTACCAGAGATCCATCCGCTTGGTGTATCACATGGATGCATGAGTTGCTCTTGTCCATCGAACTGACCGCCGAAAGTTTTCACATGGAGTGTTTATCCCATTTGTCTGTGAGAACTTTCATGTATCGATTGTATGACTAGTCCTTAGACTTGAGGTCTTTACAATCTTATAAATGGATCAAATGACTTTGACATTCTCCTTCCCCGGTTCAAAAGATCCGGTCATAAGGGTATGATTGGGTCATTTGTTGAAACACATGAAGTTTGTAAAGATACAATAGAGAATCGCCACTCTCTCGGATAATATTTTCTTATAAGAGTAGTATTCCAGTTCACGGGTTGATATGTGTGATCAGTGCTTGAGACTGTGGCCGCAGCGTAAAAATCATGTGAGATTTTTGGGTTAGCACGATTCATGACACTATCAACATCATACCTTTGACTATATGACAGTTTCCATACCCTAGGTCAAACGGTGGGGATACAGTGAGGCGAGGGACCGTATCATATGTAAATCGCATACATAAATGGGTATATATCTTTCCTTCTCATTTGGGGGCCTTGGCATATTGCTAGATGTCAACCTTGGTCATTGAAATCAAACGACCATCTGATCGGAGGATAATTTATGTTCGATTAAATTATCACGATTCATTTCATGTCCAACTTGAGGGGACCCAAAAGGTCACACACAACAAAGTCGAAATCAATGGTTAACAGTGCACAGTATAAATTTAACAGCATATATGATTGTTGTAGGAATTGTTCATAAATGGTTCAATGTTTTAATTATTGAACAGATCATTTATGAGGTTCCAAGTGGCTTAGGGATTGGTGAATGATGATATGGGCACTTTGGGAATTGGAAAAATGAATAAGAAAAAAATATGCGTTTATTTTTTTATTTTTTTTTATTTTTTGTTTTGAATTCCAATTCGGCCCAAACTCTTATTAGGGTTTTATAATCTTATTAAACCACTATATTAAGATCCAATGGCTAAGATTTAATTAGCATTTATCCCACATCGGATTCTTAATTAATTTTGTTGTCTTTGGAGCACCTATATAAACCCAAAGAATTCTTTACAAATTTTTACAACAAAACCTTTCATATCTTGGGTTTATATAAGTGAGCAACTCTAAAGTTTAAGAGTAAGCCATTGATTTTGAGGATCCTTAAGTCTAATTGTCTAGAGGAATCTCAAGTTAAAAGTTTTGAGGTATTTCCCTAGGCTAGCACCAAGGGCAAAATACCCGTGCACTCAAGGCATAGTCTTGCCGTTGAGTTTTGGCTTTGGTGTGTGCACCTTTGCAGGCCACACACTTGGGTGGCTCTTTGGAACGTGGAAGAGCTTGCTGAGTTCGAGAAAAGCTTGTAGATTGGAGGGGAGACTGGAGGAGTCTTCGGTTCAAGTAAGTCTTTTTTTTTTTTTTTTTAATTAGAGTTCTTATGATAGTTAGCATGTTTAAGTTTATGTTCTTTGCATGTTTTATGAGTTTTTATGCTTATAATATATAGTAATGCCTAGGCCTTGTAGAATAATCAAAATGAATGGGTCTTGGGCAAAGGGATAGCGGCATCATAATTTTTAATTTTCCTCTACGCACTCGCGGCCGCTTCCCAACATTAAATATATGAGAACTATGCCGTTAAGCTTCCATAACGGGCACAAGTGTAATACTAGTCTATTCTGCATTATCGATGTCCAGTCTCGATAATACTACGACTAGAGATATTTAATGATTAAACCATTCGTGGATTAATACTGTCTCATATCTATTAATCTGGAACTAATCATAAAGACTTTTATCATTTATATACCAAAGTAATCTAATTACAAAATGATAAATAGCAATTTCCTTTGTCACATAGTTAATTTGTACAAAAACCACAATGTTTTTCACAAGAGTGATGCTATGGGTCATAATTGTCCAACAACTTCTTATTTCTACAGTCTTTTACCAAGTGACCGCTTTTTCCACAGATGTAGCACTTCCCCTTGAACTTCTTGTTTGCTTGGGAAGAATCAGATTCAATATTCTTTCTCATTTTGCTACCATTTCCACCCTCGACGATGTTGGCCTTAGACTCTATAGTCTTGTAGCTGGTCTTCTCGGACTTCCTGTTGTCATCTTCAATCCTCAATCGAACTGCAAGGTCTTCAAGACCCATCTGCTTCTTTTTGTGTTTCAGATAGCTCACGAAGTCCTTCCATAATGGAGGCAGCTTTTCAATGATTGTTGCAACTTGAAACATCTCGCAGAGTTTCATTCCCTCATCCAATATTTCATGAATGATTAATTGTAGTTCGCCCAACTAAGACATCACCGTCTTTGAATCTACCATCGTGTAGTCCAAGAACCTACCCACGATAAATTTCTTCTGTCCGACATCCTCGGTTTTGTATTTCTTCTCGAGAGATTCCTAGAGAATCTTTGCAGAAGTCATGCCTTGGTACATATTGTACAGGGTATTGTCAAGTCCTCCTAAGAGGTAATTCTTTCACAAGAATTCATCTGACGACCATGTCTCTTCTCGCAGTTGTTAAGCTGTTTCTGTTTGTCCCTCCACATGACCATGAAGATCTTTGAGGTACTTAGCCAACTGCAGTGTTGTCAGGTAAAACAACATTATACTCTGCCATTGTTTAAAGTTTGCTCCACCAAACTTTTCCGTTTTTTCTCCATGAGCGACTGGTACTGCGATATTTCTGCTAGCCATGTATAACTGGAAAGACTAATAGTAGACAATAAGTCTACAAAAGAAAAATTACACAACGATCAAATGTATGATCTTATTTAAGGGATATACTAAGAATCCATTCGTTGTTATATTGGACAATAGTACCAAATAGCATAAATTCTTGAATTTACGACTAAGGTTTCTTATGATAAATGAATAAATGAATATTCCCAGAGGATGAGGGGGGGGTCCGGAGTAACCACTTAAATCCTTGCCCACTTAGGCTCTTATCGCCTTTTTGACAGAATATCCTTTAAACACTTTCTCAATAGAATATCTTAGACATTCAAACTTAGTATTACACTTTGATTCACAATACAGTAATAAATATGTGTAGGTTTGTATGTGTATATGTGTATAAATCAATCAAGCTTGGACGGAATTACTTGTATAAGATTACACTTTTAATTATCAACCAAGTATGCAACACACAATTAATTTTCAACTTTATCACTATGTGTATGTTTGTGATAATTGAACACCCTAATATTAACTTAAACCTATACTTCCAAGTTTATGATAATATAGTATATGATTTTACTAAGCTAACATTATGTCATACATGGTAATATAAATTAATATATGTCTATGTTATTATTTTTGAATCTAAAACCATTCCAGGAATAAATAAGTTAGTGTCATGTTCGTTAATTCGTTCAAACGAAACATTCCAGTGAGTTCACGTTCGTGTAGCATTCGTAAATGTATTCAAACGAGGTGTTCTAGAGAGTTCATGTTTGTGTTGCATTCGTAAACACATTCGAATGAAGTGTTCCAGAGAGTTCACATTTGTATTGTGTTCGTAAACGCATTTGAACGTTCTTTGGTAGAATACTGGCGTTCGAGTTGTGTTTACACGTTCGAATGAGACTACGAAAATATAATTTTTTACCTACGCATTCATCGGGCGTTCGAACGCCCTTGCGTATTTCCATGCACTGAATATATTTTCCATAAAAATGACTATTAACACATGCAAAATTTCATTTAACAACATATATAAAGTAATAAGTTCTTAAGATTGTTGGTAAATAAGTGTTATCAATCGAAATTAACATGCATCAATCAATCAATTATATACTAATACGTCAAAATGAACATAAACCATAAACATCGAAAAACCCGAAAAATGTAGAAGATTATGATGAAACTGAGATCCAAGTCGAGTTGTCTCTGTCCTTAAGAACTTATTAGCCCGCCTCGGTGCTATACAAATGGTTTTGCGGCTAACGTTCTCCCAGGATTATTTGGATGCTTCTTGTAGAATGGGCACTCCTTTGACAAGAACTTGAACAAGGGCAAAATGATTGAAAACTCTCTCTTAACTTGACTCACTTATTCTAAATGAAGACTTGTAAAATGTAGGAAACTCTGATTTGAGAGAATAAAAATAATCTCCCCCTTATATAGGCATGGAAGGGTGCATTTTTGGGCACCCTTTGGCTTAGGTTGTAACACTCCTAAGGGTTATACCTCTTCCTTATCCCTTTTGGGGCCTAGAGGTGTGTTCTTCCAATTTAGATGACATGTCCCTTTAACTTGTGTTTTTCCCATAAGACACATTTTAATGGACATGTCTCTCCTACACTTAAACTACATATTTAGAGAATTTACAACATGATTCTGTACTTGAATGATTAGAGAGCTCAAGTCTTTCTATTGCGAATAGAAAGATTAATATTCATAATAGTTATGAAAAATCATTTATTAGAGAATCAATGGTACTTAAGGTAAAAATAATTAGAGGGGTATTGTAGACACTGCATTTTTGCATAAGACCCGATGATGAGCCTCGTATGGAGGCACTACCCTTTAAGTTGCGGAAGTCGCGGGAAACAGACGTCGGAAGGGAAAACTCAATACCTTGCTAGATTTCATTCGTTTGCTTAGCCTCGGGTTTGCTCGATGGACCTTTGTTTTAAAATTTATCGTCGGCCTAAAACCCCCGCAACCCACACAAGCCACACACCCAAGCCCACCAAAGAACCAAGCTCCACACGCCCAGGCCCACCAAATCCCCTCCAAAAAATATCCAACACATTAAACACATGTTAAAATCCAAACAAATCACATTCCTAATTTAAATAAATCACATGCATAAATTAAATAAATCAAATCAAATCTTCTAAATCTTTTTCCTAAACTAAATAAATCACCTTCCTAAATTAAACAAATCATTTCCTTATAACAAACTAATTAAATATTCCCCAATTATTGCACAATCTTTTTCCCTACTCATACAAGGAAAACCCCCAACCCATTCTTATAAAAAGACACACAAACCAAACCATTCACCATAGAGAGAGCTCATTCACGACAATAACACAAAAAACACCATAACCACTCACGCATACAGCTTTCTCCATCTCCTACACACATCGCACGACTCACTGGACACATCACATGCCACACTCTCTCTCGGCCAAAATAAATCAACAAACCCTAGCTCCTTCTACCTTCACGTTCAGCACCCACCATCACGCCATTCAGAAGCCCATTAATCCACCACTTCACTCACGACCTCACGCCAAGGACACACGTCCTTTGCTTGATCCATGGCAGCAACCAAAAGGCCACACAAAGCCCCATCCACGTAACACACACTGACACCACCTTTTGACACACACAAAGCCACAATCGGCAACCTTAAGCCTACCCTCCTTCATGCGGTAAACCCTCACGCATTCCACAAATAAGCATAAGTAACGTACACAGTCCAACACATTCACACGCCCCTTGAACCAGTGACCTAACCGGAAACACCCCCTCCAAACTGTGAAACAACCCCCCGAAAATAGCCCCCAAACTGCACCCTAAAATAGTCCCCAAATCACCGAAAATTAGTCCCTAAAACAGTCCAGAAACAGCCCCAAATAGTCCCTAAACACCACAAAACAGTCCCTGAAAATAGTGCCAAAACTGAGACAAAAACAACAGCGAAATCGAATCGAAAAGCGGAGAAAACAGTGAGCAAAACGACAGTAGAACCAAATCAGAAAACCAGAAAAACAATGGAAATTTTAACCCTTTCGGCGACGTCCCAAGGTACTCCCGAGAAGCGACTTAAAAGGTAAGACCTGAGGACACCCTTTGATATATTTTATTTTGTCGTCCTGGAAACGACATGCTTGGTTGGACGTGGAATACGTCCAACTGGGTATGCAAAGTCCTATATTGAAAACGGCCGAGTTCTTTGGCCACATATTTATTGTTCCGCATTTATCAACTTAATGTCTTTATGAGATTGCGTGCTTGCTTTTATTTTAATTTACTTCTATGCATGCAAACTTAGATGTAGGTTTTACTCATATGTATGCAAACTTAGATATAGGTTGTATGCAAACTTAGATATAGGTTGTATGGAAACTTAGATATAGGTTGTGTGCAAAGCCCACATTCAGTATAGTTCGGGAATAAAGCCCACATTCAATTCAGTTCGGGAATAAAGCCCACAATCTACACAGTTTGGGAACAAAGCCCAGGGAATAAAGCCCACAATCAATTCAGTTCGGGAATAAAGCCCACAATCTACACAGTTCGGGAACAAAGCCTAGGGAATAAAGCCCACCGTCAACACAGTTCGGGAACAAAGCCCACTCTCTACACAGTTCAGGAATAAAGCCCACAATCTACACAGTTCGGGAACAAAGGCCAGGGAACAAAGCCCACTTTCTACACAATTCGGGAATAAATCCCACATTCAATTCAGTTCGAGAATAAAGCCCACATTCATCACAGTTCGGGAACAAAGCCAAAGGAATAAAGCCCGCAGTCAACACAAGTTCTTGAACCAATCAATTCAGTTCGGGATAAAGCCCACAGTCAACACAAGTTCTTTAACCAATCAATTCAGTTCGGGAATAAAGCCCACAGTCAACACAGTTCGGGAACAAAGCCCACTCTCTACACAGTTCGGGAACAAAGCCCACAATCAATTCAGTTCGGGAATAAAGCCCACATTCAACACAGTTCGGGAACAAAGCCCAAGAAATAAAGCCCATAGTCAACACAAGTTCGGGAACAAAGCCCACTTTCTACATAGTTTGGGAACAAAGCCCAGGGAATAAAGCCCACATTCAGTATAGCTCGGGAATAAAGCCCATAATCTACACAGTTCAGGAACAAAACCCACTTTCTACACAGTTCGGGAATAAAGCCCACAATCAATTCAGTTCGGGAATAAAGCCCACAATCTACACAGTTCGGGAACAAAGCCCACTTTCTATACAGTTCGGGAACAAAGCCTAGGGAATAAAGCCCACATTTAGTACAACTAGGGAACAAAGCCCACTTTCTACACAGTTCGGGAACAAAGCCCACATTCAGTACAGTTCGGGAACAAAGCCCACTTTCTACACAGTTCGGGAACAAATCCCACAGTCAGCTCAATTCGGGAACAAAGCCCACTCTTAACAAAGCCCATGGAATAAAGCCCACAATCAGCACAGTTTGAGAAAAAAGCCCACTCTCAGCACAGCCAGGGAATAAAGCACACACTCGGTGGTTCTGGAACAAAGCCCAGAGGTCGAAACGCCTCGCCATCAACTCAACTCAGTAACAGTTCGGGAATAGACCACCTCACAGTAACGGTTCGGGAATGGACCACCTCATACAGTAACGGTTCGGGAATGAACCACCTTACATCAGCTCAGTTCGGTAATGAATCCTAGAGATCGTAGCATCTTGCAGTGATGAACCTTAGGGGTCGCAGCACCTCACCAGATCAACTAAGTTTGAAGCATCTCAGAACAAAAGTCAGGCAACATCTGGCGAGCCAGGTAAGTAAAAATGTATGAATGACTTTGATAGGATTATCACTTTCACACACTGCACAAGCCCATCAAAGTGGGGGCGACTGTAGACACTGCATTTTTACATAAGACCCGATGATGAGCCTCGTATGGAGGCACTACCCTTTAAGTTGTGGAAGTCGCGGGAAACAGACGTCGAAAGGGAAAACTCAATACCTTGCTAGATTTCATTCGTTTGCTTAGCCTCGGGTTCGCTCGATGGACCTCTGTTTTAAAATTTATCCTCGGCCCAAAACCCTCGCAACCAACACCAAGCCACACACCCGAGCCCACCAAAGAACCAATCTCCACACGCCCAGGCCCACCAAATCCCCTCCAAAAAATATCCAACACATTAAACACATGTTAAAATCCAAACAAATCACCTTCCTAATTTAAATAAATCACATGCCTAAATTAAATAAATCAAATCAAATCTCCTTCCTAAATTAAATAAATCAAATCAAATCTCCTAAATCTTTTTCCTAAACTAAATAAATCACCTTCCTAAATTAAACAAATCCTTTCCTTATAACAAACTAATTAAATAGTCCCCAATTATTACACAATCTTTTTCCCTACTCATACAAGGAAAACCCTCAACCCATTCTTATAAAAAGACACACAAACCAAACCCTTCACCCTAGAGAGAGCTCATTCACGGCAATAACACAAAAAACACCCTAACCACTCACGCATACAACTTTCTCCATCTCCTACACACATCTCATGACTCATTGGACACATCACAGGCCACAAACTCTCTCAGCCAAAATAAATCAACAAACCCTAGCTCCTTCTACCTTCACGTTCAGCACCCACCATCACGCCATTCTGAAGCCCATTAATCCAACACTTCACTCACGACCTCACGCCAATGACACACGTCCTTTGCTTGATCGACAACAGCAACCAAAAGGCCACACAAAGCCCCTTCCAAATAACACACACTGACACCACCTTTTGACACACACAAAGCCACAATTGGCAACCTTAAACCTACCCTCCTTCATGCGACAAACCCTCACGCATTCCACAAATACACATAAGCAACGTACACAGTCCAACACATTCACATGCCCATGAACCAGTGACCTAAACCGAAACAACCTCCCGAAAACAACCTCCAAACTGCACCCTAAAACAGTCCCCAAATCATCGAAAATCAGTCCCTAAAATAGTCCAGAAAACTACCCCAAATAGTCCCTAAACACCACAAAACAGTCCCTGAAAATAGTGCCAAAACTGAGACAAAAACAACAGCGAAACCGAATCGGAAAGCAGATAAAACAGTGAGCAAAACGACAGTGGAACCAAATCAGAAAACCAGAAAAACAATGGAAATGGTAACCCTTCCGGCGACGTCCCAAGGTACTCCCGAGAAGCGACTTAAAAGGTAAGACCTTAGGACACCCTTTGTTATATTTTATTTTGTCGTCTTGGAAACGGCATGCTTGGTTGGACGTGGAATACGTCAAACTGGGTATGCAAAGTCCTATATTGAAAACGGCCGAGTTCTTTGGCCACATATTTATTGTTCCGCATTTATCAACTTAATGCGTTTATGAGATTGCGTGCTTGCTTTTATTTTAATATACTTCTATGCATGTAAACTTAGATGTAGGTTTTACTCCTATGTATGCAAACTTAGATATAGGTTGTAATCAAACTTAGATATAGGTTGTATGCAAACTTAGATATGGGTTGTGTGCAAACTTAGATATTAGTTAATATTGCATATGTATGTTGCGTAGACTTGGTTAGATTATCACATAAATCCGTCCATTACAAGTGACATAAGTAAGGGACCATTCTGAACACAACAGTTTGAGGTCTTCCCTTGCGAGGGGTGAGTGCGGCCTTAAATCATTTCCCAGTTTACACTGGGTGGCGACTCCATTTTATTTCTCCGGTTTAGTCCCCCGCCGACTACTCTGTACTCCCGACCGGGCCGCGAGCCTGGAACATCGTCGCCGATTTCTGTGTCCTACAAGTATAATAGACAATATGACCCGACTCTAATTACGAGATACTTGTGAAGGGTCAATCTGTATGTAATGACTATATCGATGGACACTGACGTAGTTCGGAATATATTATCCATCTACGGCAATGAGAGTGTAGCTTCAGATTTTTAGTTGAATAACCCGAAGTTGATAATTCAAAATATTTAATTTAAGAGTTTAATTAATATTCCTGGATTATTGGAGCTCGGGAGCATAGGTCAATTTGATCCCCGTGCTAGCTCGACATACTGAAGCAAATTAAATATAATTGCATAGTCCAATTATATACTCACATATATATATATATATATATATATATATATATATTATTAATTAGATTAATAACATATTTTGCCACACATGTAACTTTATATTACATTTAATATAAGGTTTTTATTTAATAAATGATTATGAGATAATCATTTGATTTAATAAGTATATTGAATGGTTTGATATATCATTTATGGTGATGTTAATTTTTCAAATACGATTTGTAAAACTTCAACATCTAATTAACGACATTTACACTATATTTTGACAATCAAACATTGCCATTATGATGACATTTAATAAGTGGTTGTTGTGAAAATTAGGTGTGGAAAATGCTATGGTTGCCGAATTTTACATGAAAAAAGGGCTTAGGATTTTTGTTCAATTTTGACAACATTTTACCCTAAGTATAAAAGGATAAGGATACTATCTTTTTACCATAATTTTCTTGATTGAAAAACCTAACCACCCTAATTCTTGTTTCTCACAAGTGTTGAAAGAAAAAGAGAAAGAACAAAAACAAAATAAAAAATTCTAGTATGATATTCTAAATCTCTAAAGAGTTTAGAGATTGATTTTTTGTGTCAAGCCCACCATTATTTTTGTTGGTTGCGAAACATAGCACGAAAGATCATTTGGTGTAGGAACACAAAGGGATATTTCAAGAGTGTTGAGGGGTTTATTTTTAGAGAAAAATCATACCTAAAATAATATTACGTCACACGTAAATTATGGGCAATTTTGGGTGCAAAACGGTTCAGATCTGAGCTGCTATTCAGGGGATGTTCCAGGACTGGAAAATTATTAAAAACAGAAGCATAAAATCAGACCAAAGGCTGGTCAGATTCAGTTAAGAGAGTGAGAACGCAAAAAAAATTTCTAGGTCGATTCCGCTGCATAAGGCATTTCCACTACACGAGAGAAAGCGTTCCTACAACATATTGTTAGACAATTATGACCCATAGCATCACTATTTGTAAAAGACACGATGTATTTGTACAAATTAACTATGTGACAAAGGAAATTGCTCTTTTATCATTTTATAATTGGATTACTTGGATATATAAATGATAAAAGTCCATATGATTAGTACCGGATTAATAATATATGAGACAATATTAATCCACGAAAGGTTTAATCATTAAATATCCCTAGTCGTAGTATTATCGAGATTGGACATCGATAATACGGAATAGGCTAATATTACAATTGTGCGCGTTATGGAAGCTTAACGGCATAGTTCTCATATATTTAAGTATTGGATACTTTTGCAAGTGTGATAGGAGGTTCTGTTAGCCGTTGGACCGGGAACAGCTTCGCTCTGGATAGACCCCTCGGAATCCCATTGGTAGTATGACTATGTGTCTATGGGAATCTGAATCATGTAGGTGTATGTGGTTTTAACTTGAGACTTGCATCGCGAATACTTGCGACAATCAGTACGCTTTGGTTTTGGTCGTCTGAAGCTTTATCAGGTTCTGTGTACGCCTATTCTGGGCATACTGAGAATCGTAGTGTATTGGGTGTGATGTCAAGATGGAAGTATCACTTCAGTCATATGGAGACGATGATCACGCAGGATACATAACTAGTACTCTTAAATGCTACAGCTATCGGGATAGTATGAGAAGGTCATGATTATCTGATTACAGAGACTAGTTGCTAGTGATCCGATATATGCTTCATACGGGGCAGACACAATTCCATTCCAGCCCTAGGCCTAACATGTGACATCCGATATTGGATCGTATTACGCAATACATTGTATACTACGCCTGATACAGATTATATATTCTTCGTTGAATATTTCTGGAGAATTGGGTAGGCACGGTGCTTTGCTAGAAGCCAACCATGTCTTGTAAATTGGTAAGAATGTGGTACCGGGTACGCACATGTTCGGATAGTCCGATGACCGTATTTACTGCCAACATATCCAGGGATCTCTTGGGTTGCTTCCCAAAGATTCACCGATGATATTTGACTCAAACAAAATTAATCTGGGATTAATTATGAGAGAAAATTAATCTGGGATTAATTACGGCAAGAATTTATCTGGGATTAAATTCGTCTAGAAGAGAGAATGCGATTAATTTGGAATTACTCGGCAAAGTAAATTTAATAGTTAAATTAGATTTTACTATTTAATTTATTTAATTGTGCTAAAATAATATATTAGATATATTAATTGAAATTGGATTTCAATAAGGAATTAAAATTGGAATTTAATTCAAGCGAACGAATTAATTTGGAATTAATTCGTAAGCGACTTTCGTAATAATTTTGCTAGGCATTATTATTTAATTAAATTGGATTCAATTAAGTCGCAACGGAAAATTCGTTTAATCGGATTAAACGAACCCGGGCCCAAAGTGTGTTGTACAAACCAACTTGAATTTGGAATTCAAAATTGGGTGGGACCACAACTCACATCACATGTCTAATTGTGATGGTGGTAGTTGGGAATAGTAATTGGATTATTTAAACCAACACACCAACCAAGTCAACACAACTATTCATCATCTCTCTTTCTTCTCACTTGGGCGTGAACTTGCTCCCTCTCTTCTTGAATTTTTGTTCCAAAATTTCAACTTGGTAGCACATGGAGAGTCAAAAGAAGGTGATAGGGAAACTCACCTTTAGGTTTGAAACTCAACATTAAGCTTGGAGCTACCTACATCCGTTGGAAATTTCGAATTCCATAACCGATCAATGTAAGTTTTTTCCGCAAACTTTATTCATAAATTCACAAACAAATCATGATTTAGAGATCCTTGGCATGTCTAGGACACTAACACATATCCCATATGTTTCTACTGTTGTAAGTCTCATGCATGCTATGGTTTGCTATGCACGAGACCGGACTGTTGGACAATTATGACCCATAGCATCACTATTTATACAGAACATGGCGTTGTTGTACAAATTAACTATGTGACAAAGGAAATTGCTCTTTTATCATTTTTAATTGGATTACCGGGATATATAAATGATAAAAGTCCATATGATTAGTACCAGATTAATAAGATATGAGACAATATTAATCCACGTAAGGTTTAATCATTAAATATCCCTAGTCGTAGTATTATCGAGACTGGACATCGATAATGCGGAATAGACTAGTATTACACTCGTCCGTGTTATGGAAGCGTAACGGCATAGTTCTCATATATTTGGGTATTGGATACTAATGCAAATGTAATATGAGGTTCTGTTTACTGATGGTACGGAAACGGCTTCGCTCTGGATAGACCCATCGGAATCCCATTGGTAGTATGACTATGTGTCTATGGGAATCCGAATCAGGGTAGGTGTATTTGGTCTTAACTTGAGACTTGCATCGCTAATACTTGCGACAATCAGTATACTTTGGTTTTGGTCATCCGGGGATTTAACAGGTTCTGTGTACGCCTCTTCTGGGCATACTGAGAATCGTAGTGTATTGGGTGTGATGTCAATATGGAAGTATCACTTCAGTCATATGGAGATGATGATCACGTAGGATACGAACTAGTACTCTTAAGTACTGCAGTCATCGGGATAATATGAATAGGTCATGATTATCCGATTATAGAGACTAGTTACCAGAGATCCGATATATGCTTCGTACGGGGCAGACACAATTCCAGCCCCAGGCCTAGCATGTGACATTCGATACTGGATCGTAATACGCAATACTATGTATACTACGCCTGACAAAGATTACATATTCCTTTAAAGAATATTTCTGGAGAATTGGGCAGGCACGGTGCTTTGCTAGAAGCCAACCATGTCTTGTAAATCGGTAAGAACGTGGTACCGAGTACGCACATATTCGGATAGTCCGATGATCATATTTACTGCCAACATCTCCAGGGATCTCTTGGGTCGCTTCCCGAAGATTCACCGATGAGATTTGACTCGAACAAGAATTAATCTAGGATTAATTATGAGAGAGAAAATTAATCTGGGATTAATCACGGCAATAATTAATATGGGAATTAATTATTAGAGAAATAATTAATCTGGGATTAATTGCGTTGAGAATTTATCTGGGATTAAATTCGTTAGGTTAATTTGGAATTAATCGGTAAAATAAATTTAATAGTTAAATTAGATTTTTATATTTAATTTATTTAATTGAGCTAAAATAATATATTAGATATATTAATTGAAATTAGATTTCAACGCGGAATTAAAATTAGATTTTAATTAAAGCGAACGAATTATTTTAGAATTAATTCGTAAGTGACTTCCGTAATAATTTTTGCGAGGCATTATTATTCAATTAAATTGGATTTAATTACGTTGCGATGGAAAATTCGTTTAGTCGGATTAAATGAAACCGGGCCCAAAGCGTGTTGTGAGTATCAACTAAATTTAGAATTTAAATGGGTGGGACCCATGACTTACATCAACTTGTCACTATTTATGATGTAAGTAGTTGAAAAGTAAATAAGGCATTTACTTCACACACCTACACACTTTAACCAACTTAGGAAGTCAACATAAGTGTAAGGTTTTTGGAAAACAAAAAATTGCACTATTCCTCTTCCTCTCTCCTTGTAATACAGTGAGACTCTCTGCATGGAAGACATTTTTGTTCTTCAAAATTTGTTCTTGCTAGCACATAAGGAGTCAAAAGAAGGTGATAGGGAAACTCACCCGAGAGTATGGAACTCGATTTCAAGCTCCGAAGCTTCCAACACATCCAACAAAGAAGGAATTTTTGAAATCTTAAATCCGATCAATGTGAGTATTCCGCAACTCCTTTTGATATGGAACTCGATTTCAAGCTCCGAAGCTTCCAACACATCCAACAAAGAATGAATTTTTGAAATCCTAAATCCGATCAATGTGAGTATTCCACAACTCTCTTTGATTTATTCACACATAAATCACTCTTAGACGATCTTGGCATGTTCTAGGAACACTTACAATGGTATCAGAGCAATCTAAGTTTAATTTGGAATTCTAGGGTTCGTGACTTTAATTTGGGATTTTTGTGTTTTGAGCTTGATTTTCCTAAATTTGTTGTTTGGTTGTGGTTGGATGATGATGAATTGGATTTGTGCATCAATAGAATTGAGAAAAATTGATTGGATCAAAAATCCCCAATTCTTGAGCCATGGCCGAATGTAACCCTTGAAGATGCTCATGGTGTTTTTTTGAATTTTGACAAATTGGATATGTTAAAAGCATGAAATGAATATGGATTGTCGTTGTAATTAGATTGAAATCAAAAAGTGGATGTTATTTCATGTAATTGCCGTGGGATATAAGCATGTTATAGAATTGATTTTGCTTCAATTTGTGTTGGACATAAGTTGATTAATTAGAGCATGATTAATTGAATTAATTAGTGTTTTGGAAGCATTAGATTAATTAATTAATTATGGTAATTACACTTGAATTGAATTAATTTGTAATTTGGAATAATGAGTTTTAATTTAATTTGTTATATTTGGGCTTGGTTGGGCCAAGTTTGGTTTGGGATAATTGGTTGGATCCAATTGGGCCTAAAACCATTTCCATAAAGTCCAAATATGATAATTGGGCCTAATGGGCCTAAATTGATTTTTGGCATAGGGTGATTCCTAATTGGGCCTTGGCATCTGGGTTTGACCCATAATTGCCAAAGCACATGCCTAAAGAATTAATTAAAAGCCCATTGGACTTTAATTGAATAATATCGGATACTAATTGGGCCTTTAAGACCCGTTAAGATTGGATTTGGAATCCAAGTCTAAAAGGCACTATTGAAAGTGTAATTATTTAATTTGGAATTAAAAATGAATTAGTATCTAATATAATTTAAATTGGATTTAAAATTGTAGTTCAATATAATTAAAGAATACTTACTTTGAGTATTTACTCTTAAACGAGTTAGACTCGCGCAAATCAAATCGTTGTTTGAAAATTGGATGGTCACTAATCAAAGATTAATTAATTGGATTAGATTGATTGATAACATGCTTTATATGAATACTTGGATGTATGAATGAATAATGTATATCAGATGGATATTAGAAGGGTGAGGGCAATTTTGGAAATTGTTGTAATAAATTTAGAATTTATTAAATTGGACCTGCGTGTCCAGCCTATTACTCTTTTCTCATTGTATTTCTCTTCTCACCAATTCCCCTAAATGTAAATGAGGTTTCTTTAGAAGTATTATGTAATTGGGTAGAAGTATGAATAGTGCTAGCGGGAGAGAGGAAAATGAGAGATTTGTTCTAGGAACAAGTTTGTTGTATATCCATCCGCATATCATTATTAAATTTTATCGCGCCTTATTATACTTTTAGAATGCATGCTTAAGGGTGTATGATGAGACCTAATTAAAGATAATAAGTTGGTTGCCAAATCGCAACAAAATCCCTCATTTTATATTAAGCGTTTTTCCTTCCATTGAATGATTCTCTCTCAAGATCCAAGATTGGCATTGGTTTGTTGGCCAAAGTCAATACCCTTGTCCATCGCGGATGTGTTTGAATCATGGAAGCTTTGTTCCATATCGTACGCCTTGGGCAAGTTGTCATTTGTTGGCTAAAGTCAATGTCACTTCTTGTTCATCGGCCTCGATTACGAAGCTTTCCCACTATCAATGGGTCACGCTTAACTAGTTTCATTAAGCTTGTTGAGCCAAAGCCAAGACTTAGTTGATACAGAGGAAAAGGTTAGGCAATATATTGGATATATTAGCATATATTGGATATATGTTTCGGACTTGGAGGTCCACCTACTGGATTTAGGAATTGGATGAGATCCAATTGATCTTAGAGATATACCTAGTTAAGTTTCATACAACTTATTGGCCAAGGTCAAGGTTGTGTGTTATTTAACGGGATCCTAGCCCACTAGGAAACTAGGTTTCATGAGTACTCCACAGAGGGTTAGAGGCTCGCCGAAAAATAGTGGTAGGCAAATATTATATTTGCAATTTCGTTTAGATACTTGCCAATACGCGCTCATTTCATTTTTTTCGTTATTAAAAATTTTATATATTAGTTGGACTAATATTCAATTGTTGTTTTAGTTAAACAGTTGGACTATATTCAAACTATTTCATTTATAGTTGATTATATAATTGGATTATAGTAATCAATATATTTGAATTTTACCGATCATTTATAGTTGGTTATATAATTGGATTATAGTAATCAATACATTTGAAAATAACCAATCAATAGTAATTGATTATATAGTTGACTATAGAAATCATTATATTCGATTGTACCAGAAATCGTTGATTGGATAGTTGGACTATTGGAATCAAGATAACTGGAAAGATTAGAGTCAAATGACATAATCCTAGGTGAAAAATGTCTTTTACGGCTTCAATTCTCAAATTGGGAATAGAACCTCAGGATAGTCCTGGGAGCCGAGAAGTTACTTTATTTGATAGAGTGACATCTCGGGCCTGAGCCCTGAGTTGAGCAAATAGTGGAGCATGAGCTTTGGAAGATTCATGGTGATGATAACTCTAAAGCTCAATCTGTCATTCTTGCCGCAATGACTCATTAATTTCTTCGTCAAAACTAAGGATTAGATCCCTATAGTATGATATTGAAATTAAAGGATCTTCATAGATCTATACTTAGATATTAGAAGTACTGATTGCAAAAAGATAACTCTTGGAGAGTTAATGGCTATGCTCAAGGAGACAGAGCTAGAGCTTGCAAAAGGGCAAGAAGCGCAAGGCGCATCCTACTTCAACATCCCAGAAGGTCAAGGCTTGGCCGAAGGCTTCTAGGATGTGAAAAGGGGCAAAGGCAAAATCCCCACAGTCTTCTAGGAAGACAAATGACATATCCCAAGATGTCTGCCTAAACTGTGGCAAACGGGGTCACTGGAAGCGTGACTGCCGTATGGACAAGGCAGACATGAAGGAAGTGAAGGCGGGGCAAGGCTTCGGCTTCATATATGTTTGTTATAAACATGTCCACTACTGGTTTTAAAATTGGATTTTAGATACTGGATGTGGTACATAAATATATGTACTGATGTGCGAGATCTGCTGATTAGCAGGAGACTGGCTTCAGATGAGATCGACCTATGAGTCGGAAACGGGACGAGAGTCGCTGTTTTGGCCGTAGAAACCTAAGTTTTGGAACTGTATTTTGGGCATGTACTTAAATTAGGAAACTGTTATAATGTATCTAGTTTGACTAGGAACATTATCTTTGTATCTAGTTTAACCTGTTGCCGGTATACCTTTATATTCTAGAACACTAAGTGTTTTGTTTATAAAGATGATATTGAGATAAGCACATTAGATGTGAATAACATAATTTATATTTAGAATATAAATGAATCTCAAACATATAATATGACAAACAAAAGCTCAAACTGAATAAATCTGTTGAGACTTAAAAGTGGCATTGTTGTCTAGGACACATTAACAAGACTCGTATATCCACACTTTCGAAGAGTGGATACTAGGACAAATTTGATTCTAATTCAAATGATGTCTACGGATCTAGTTTATTAGGCAAAGTGCCTAAAACACCTTTTACTTGGTAAAAATGCAAGTGCCACCAATCTGTTACCCCCTCGTTCATAGTGACTTAAGTGGGCCCATGTCTAGCTAGGCTAGAGGTGGATATGAATACTTTGTAACCTTTACGGATGTGGCATCGCGTTATGGTTATGTGTATCTTATGAAACACAAGTCAAAAACTTTAAGAGTTTCGACACGAAGTAAGAAAACAGACTGGTAAAAGTATTAAAAATGTTACGGTTGGACCATAGTGTAAAATACTTAAAGATATGAGTTTCAAGATTACTAGAAAGAGTTTGGTATTCTTTCATAGTAGACTCCTCCCGGAACACCTCAATTTGACGGTGTGTCCGAACAGAAAGATCGAACTTTGTTGGACATGGTAAGGTTTATCATGAGTCGCTCTGAGCTACCAATTTCCTTCTGAGGATACACATTAAACAGTGCAATACTTATTTTGAATAAGGTTCCATGAAAATCTGTTAGACAGACTTCATATTAGATATGAACAGGAAAGAAACCAGATTTCTATTCCTGAAGATTTGGGAATGCTGGGCATATGTTTGGATGGTACCAAACTAGAACCCAAATTGGATAAGTGCCTATTCATAGGTTATTATAGGGAAACCAAAGTATAGTACTTATACAACTCACAAGAGAACAATGTAATTGTTGCTCTCCATGCGGTTTTCCTAAGAGGAATTCCTATATCCAGTGGTAAGTGAGAGGAAAGTAAAACTCGATGTAAATCGGAGTAATACTGTTCCAGACACCGAGTCCTCACGGAACACCAACAGTTCATCAAGGATGAAACTGTACCAATAATCTTTGAATACACAAGAACCGCGTAGGTCGAAAAGAGTCAGAAAATAACCTGGGAGGTATGAGTTTCTGATCTCACCTCATTTAGATATCAATCTTATTGAGGAAGACGAACCGGCTACGTATGAGGAAATGATACAAGGTATCGACTCCTTTTATGGCAAAGTGCCATGAAGTCCAAAATGGATTCCATTTATACAACCAAGTTTGGACACTGGTTGATGTACCAGAAGGCATTGTGCCTATTGGTACTATATAGGTCTTCAAGGAAGACATACATGGATGGCAATAAACAAACGTACAAAGCCAGGCTTGTAGCGAAAGGGTATCGTCATCAACATGGTGTCGATTACGATGAAACCTTTTACCTGTTGCCATGATTAAATCTATTTGGATAATGCTTGATAATGCTGCATATTTCATTTATGAAATATGGCATATGGACGTCAAAACCGATTTCCTTAACGAAAACTTTTGGAGGATCTTTACAACATCCTGACGTTTTTGTCATAGCAAAACATGCAAACAAGGTTTGCAAGTTAAATTGATCCATTTATGGATTGAAGCAAGTATTGTGTTCTTGGAACCAATTTTGATGAGATCATAATGGTATATGATTTCATTCAAAACGAATATGATTCTTGTGTATATAAGGAGGTTAGTGGGAGTGCACTAACATTGAATGTCCTATAAGTTGATGATGTATTGCTTCTTAGCAATAACATTCCCATAATATAATCGGTGAAAGCTTGGCTTTCATTAAAATTCTATGGAATACTTGAGAGAGGCAACATTTATTCTAGGAATAAAGATCTACTGGGATAGATCTAGAAAGCTACTGACAACCCTCCCAGAACTAGTACGTTTTTGAAATGTATATGACCTGCTATTTCATATGTTTTGAGCATATGTGGACGATATAAGGCCAATCCAGGTGATGGTCACTGGATTGAAGTAAAGATTATCCTTAAGTATCTTAGACGAACTAAGGATGCTTTCTGGGAATATGGGGAAATGAGAACTTGAGGTGACTAGGTTCATCGCTGCAAGTTTCCAAACCGATAAAGATGACTTTAAGTCACAATAAGGGTACATATTTAGTTTGAATAACGGAACAGTGAGCTGGAAATCTTCCAAGCAAGATATTGTTGCCGAATAAACAACAAGAGCGGAACATTGCTGCAGCTGAGGCAGCAAAAAAAGCATTTTGGATCTATATAATCCTAATTGGATTAGGTATAGTTCTGTTAGCAGCTGAGCTAGGCTACAACATAGGCTAAAGAATCACGGTCTCATCAACGATCCAAGTATGTACTTCGACTATTTCATCTGATTCGTCAGATCATACATCGTGGCGATGTGATGATCGAATAAAACGCATCAGATGATAACCATGAAAATCTGCTGACGAAAGTTATTTCTCAGTAGAAATTTGAGCAACCCGTACATAGTCAAGTGTTAGACACTTGAGTGATTGGCTATAGGCCAAGTGGGAGATTGTTGGACAATTATGACCTATAGCATCACTATTTGTACAGAACATAGCGTTGTTGTACAAATTAACTATGTGACAAAGGAAATTACTTTTTTATCATTTGTAATTGGATTATCGGGATATATAAATGATAAAAGTCCATATGATTAGTACCGGATTAACAAGATATGAGACAATATTAATCCACTTAAGGTTTAATCATTAAATATCCCTAGTCGTAGTATTATTGAGACTGGACATCGATAATGCGGAATAGACTAGTATTACACTCATGCATGTTATGGAAGCGTAATGGCATAGTTCTCATATATTTGGGTATTGGATACTCATGCAAGTGTAATATGAGGTTCTGTTCACTGATGGTATGGAAACAGCTTCGCTCTGGATAGACCCCTCAGAATTCCATTGGTAGTATGACTATGTGTCTATGGGAATCCGAATTAGGGTAGGTGTATTTGGTCTTAACCTGAGACTTGCATCGCTAATACTTGCGACAATCAGTATACTTTGGTTTTGGTCATCCGGGGCTTTAACAGGTTTTGTGTACGCCTCTTCTGGGCATACTGAGAATCGTAGTGTATTGGGTGTGATGTCAAGATGGAAGTATCACTTCAGTCATATGGAGATGATGATCACGTAGGATACGGAACTAGTTCTCTTAAGTACTGCAGTCATCGGGATAATATGAATAGGTCATGATTATCTGATTATAGAGACTAGTTACCATAGATCTGATATATGCTTCGTACGGGGCAGACACAACTCCAGCCCCAGGCCTAGCATGTGACATTCGATACTGGATCGTAATACGCAATACTACGTATACTACACCTGACAAAGATTACATAATTCTTTAAAGAATATTTCTGGAGAATTGGGTAGGCACGGTGATTTGCTAGAAGCCAACCATGTCTTGTAAATCGGTAAGAACGTGGTACCGGGTGATGAGCGGAAAATATATCAATATTTACCGCCCCTTTAACTTAATATTTTGTTTAGTTTCTCGGAATTTGATGAACATTTTGATGTGTTTTAGTTTATTTTGCAGATAAAATAATTTCGGGTCTCAATGAAATCATTTAGGTCGAAATATGGGTCAAATAAGGGAAATTATTGGACTTTATATTTTAATTTTGGAGATTGGAAACTTGAAAGGGCGTTTTTGACAAAGTACAGTTTTGGAAATTCCAATTTTGCACATCTGTCGTATTTTGGGCATAACTTTTTACTCCGATATCAGATTGTGCTGATGCAATTTCCAGATTAAAGAAGACTCAACGATCTACAACTTTGAAAGACAAAATAATTTCTAATTCTGAATATTTCATGACCGAAATTGATGAACCATCCAGAAGTGTGTTGTGTATAATTATTAAAGTCATTTTCAATCATTTTCAAAGCAAAAAATAAATTAATAAATAAATTATAAAAATTATCAAATCATCACCAAACATGATAAGCAATTAGTGGAGCAATTAATAATGGATTTGGTGGAGTAATTAGTGGAGAATTTAATAATGGATTTGGTGAAGAATTTGATGGATGATTTGATGGAGGCAAAATTTTGCCTATAAATACCAAGTCATTTCATTTTAAAATTCATACTTTCTTCTAATGGAATCCTTAAGAATACTAAGAAGATTGTATCTTGTTTGTTTATTTATAGCTTTCAGTAATTAATTTCCTCTTTCGCACTTTCTTTTCTTTACTTTTCAGTTTTTACTTTCCGCAATTTACTTTTACGCACAATACTTTTCTTTCTTTAATTTTCAGTTTTTTTACTTTTCAGTAATGAGGAGGTAACTCCCATTTGACTTAATCTAGATACCGCCTATATGGCTGGGTGGTAATTATCATGCAAAGTTAATATATTATATTAAGGGAGATATCTAAAATAGAAGTAATAAAAGTGGATCTTTTTACCTCAGCATTTTCTTTTATTGTAATTTTACTTTATTTACTTTCAGCAATTTACTTTCAGCAATTTACTTTTCAGCAATTTACTTTTCAGCAATTTACTTTTCATTAATTTACTTTTCAGCAATTTACTTTTCAGTAATTTACTTTCAGCATTTACTTTTCATCATTTAATTTTCAGTATTTAATTTTCAGTATTTTACTTTATGTCTTTTATTTTATTTAAGTTTTTTTTACTACTCGTAAATATGTGTCGTAACTAAGCCAATTATCTAGGGTTGTGATGAAATCCAATATCACCGGTTTATAAGGGGTTAAATTATAGTTTGGGTAATTTAAAGGTTTACTTATTAAGTCTTAAGCTTAATGCGTCTTGTTAATTGGCCACTAATAAGATTGATGTGGTAAATCTAAAATAAACTTGACAAAGGAATTTTAGGTTTCAGCCTTAGACTTAATAGCCCATGATCTTCCTTGAGGATAGATAACCCTTTAATAGATTTCCTTACAGGATAGACATATACCTGTCGGGCCGGGGTAGCCATAATTGGAACTTAAACTTAATGAATCCAGATAATTTGGTTGACATAGACATATGGTTCAATTGGGTTAAACTGGGTATTTGCGTCTGACCATCGACATAGGCTTTTGCATAATTTAGTGTTCCAGGTTAGTAAACCGATTTATTACACAAACATAAAATAACCACTTCATCTTTAAAATGATATTGGAAGAAATCACAACCCTAAATAGTTTTTAATATTGAATTTTCTTAAACCTACATTCGAGCAATTTTATTTACTTGTTTTTAAATTCAAAACCTTCATCATTTCAAATCAATCAATCAACCTGTTAGATACTAGTAATCATTTGACCTCATAAAATTAATAGATTATGTATTAAGTCCTCGTGGGATCGATACTTTTTATACTACTTGAACGATACGTGCGCTTTCGTAATTACGCGTGTGTAAGCACCGGTCAAGTTTTTGGCGCCGTTGCCGGGGACTTATTTATCTTTTACTATTAGTTTAGGGTTTAGATACGTTACTTCTATCTAATTTCTTTTTACTTATTGTTTTTGTTTTCTTGTGTTTCAGGTTCTCAGAAACTACATGAGACGAACCAGAAGCTTTGAACTCCGACCGCTTGACCCAGAAATTGAAAGAACCATCAGACAATTGAGAAGGGAAAGGCGATAAGGCCAAGAAGCAATCATTAACATGAAACCTGAACCGTTGGAGGTTGCACCACCAATTCCATTTGAGACATAACTATTCCGGTGGTTGACAGACTCACTCATTTCTGTATTGTACTTCCTCTCTTACCAGTAAATGCGTGTGACATCAAAACATGCATTCAGATGATTCAGCAGTCAGTTCAGTTCGGGGGGAATGCAACTGAAGATCCTAATGCCCACATCAGTAACTTCCTGGAAGTTTGCGGTACTTTCAACTACAACAGAGCATCAGAAGAAGCAATGAGACTGCGTGTTTTCCCATACTCCTTGAAGGACAGAGCTAAAGCTTGGCTACATTCACTACCAGCAGGTTCTATCACAACTTGGAACACTTTAGCCACCAAATTTCTTGCAAAGTACTTTCCACCAGCCAGAACTGGAAAGCTGAGGAATGACATCACATTTTTGTGCAACAAGACTCATAAAATCTCTACGAAGCTTGGGAAAATACAAAGATTTTCTTAGGAAATGTCCTCACCATGAGATTCCAAAATGGCTTCAAGTCCAAACATTCTATAATGGACTTTCTGGAATAATGAGAACCACAATTGATGCTGCTGCTGGAGGAGCCTTGATGGCAAAAGGAGAAGATCAGGCTTGGGACCTAATCAAAGAAATGGCCAACAACAATTCCTTGTGGCCAACAGAAAGGAGCATGATCCAAAGAATTGCAGGAATTTATGAAAGTGGAGCCAATACAGCAGTCAACACCAAGCTGGATCAGATATGCAAATTCATGGAGACTCTTACCACTGGATCCACAAGTCCACCATATGGAGGAGCACCAGAACCAAACCAACTTGAAGAGACGGTGAATTATGTCAATAATTTCAACAGACAGGGGAACAATCCATATTCCAACACCTACAACCCAAGGTGGAGGAATCATCCTAATTTTTCATGGAGCAACAATTCAGGGCAAAAGAACAATCCACCACCAGGATTCCAACAGCAGAACTATCCACCACCTGGATTCCAGCAACAGAACAAAGGCCAAGAATAGATAAATGAACCAGGAATAGCAGAAGTGCTGAATCAGTTAAAAAAGTACGATGCTATGTTTCAGAGCCAATCAGCTTCTATCAAAGCACTGGAGAATCAAATCGGACAACTGGCCAACGCTCAGAGTTACAGACCGCTAGGTAATCTTCCCAGCAACACAGAACCAAATCCAAGGAACCGAGGGAATGAGTAATGTCAAACTATTACCTTAAAAAGCGGTACTGAGATCAATAAAGATGTTGGAATCAAAGCAACAATTGAGGAAGTTCAAAAGATGCAGATCAGTTCCATAGATGGAGGAAAAAGAAGCAAAGGAAAAAGAACAGATCATTCCACCTCCATTTTTTCCTCAACGACTTCAGAAAAACAAACTGGACAAGCAGTTTGCTCGATTCCTGGAGGTGTTCAAAAAGCTTCACATCAACATTCCATTTGCAGAAGCCTTGGAAGAAATGCCCAGCTATGTAAAATCATAAAAGACATTCTTTCACGAAAACGAAGATTGGGAGACTATGAAACAGTAGCATTAACGGAAGAATGCAGCGCCATCATTCAGAGGAAACTTCCCCTGAAGTTGAAAGATCCTGGCAGTTTCACTGTCCCATGCACCATTGGAGAACATTACATCGGTAAGGTTTTATGTGATTTAGGAGCCAGTGTTAACTTAATGCCTTTTTCTATTTACAGGAAACTGCAGATTGGAGAAGCAATGCCTACCTCAGTTTCATTGCAACTTGCTGATCGAACACTCGTATTTCCAAGAGGTGTTGTTGAAGATGTGCTGGTCAAAGTCGACAAACTAATTCTCCCAGTAGATTTCATCATCCTTGACATGGAATAAGATAAAGAAATGCCTATCATTCTTGGGAGACCATTTTTGGCTACAGGTAAAACTGTGATTGATGTGCAAAAAGGAGAACTGACCATGAAAGTGCAGGACCAAGAAGTGACCTTTAATGTTTTCAAAGCCATGAAATTCCGAGCGATGAAAAGGAAGAAGAATTTTTCAGATTTGATGTTGTTGATAGTATCGTTCAAAATACTGAGCCAAATCCCACAGATACACTTGAAGCTTGCATCACCAACATGACTGACAGCGAGCTAGATGCTGAAATCCTGGAATGTATCAACTACCTTGACAAACCATTCCGATTCAAAGCAACACCACCAGTTGAAAGCTTGGAACTTCCAAAGAAAGACCGGATCAAGCCCTCGATTGAAGAACCACCACAGTTGGAGCTGAAGTTACTTCCGAGTCATCTCAGGTATGTATTTCTTGGAAACTCTTCTGAATTACCTATTATTATTTCTTCTTCACTAACATTGGAACAGGAAGAAAAGCTACTGAGAGTATTACGAGAGCACAAGAAAGCCATTGGCTGGACTATAGCAGACATTCGAGGCATTAGTCCATCATTTTGCATGCACAAGTTCCTGATGAACGATGAGTATAAACCCACAGTGGAACATCAACGGAGACTCAATCCAATCATGAAGGAAGTCGTGAAGAAAGAAATCATCAAATGGTTGGATGCTGGCATCATTTACCCCATCTCAGACAGTAGTTGGGTAAGTCCTATACAGTGTGTGCCAAAGAAAGGAGGAATTATTGTGGTTACCAATGAAAAGAATGAGCTGATTCCAACAAGAACGGTGACTGGATGGAGAGTATACATGGACTACAGAAGTTGAATAAAGCCACGAGAAATGACCATTTTCCGCTACCATTCATTGACCAGATGTTAGACAGATTGGCGGGACATGAATTCTATTGCTTTCTTGACGGATATTCAGGGTACAATCAGATTGCCATCGCCCCAGAAGATCAGGAGAAAACCACATTTACATGTCCCTATGGTACTTTTGCTTTCCGCAGGATGCCATTTGGATTATGTAATGCTCCCGCTACTTTTCAGCGTTGCATGATGGCCATATTCTCAGACATGCTGGAGCAGAGTATGGAGGTATTCATGGATGACTTTTCTGTGTTAGGAGATTCTTTTGACCATTGCTTGCAAAATCTGGAACATGTGTTACAAATGTGCGAAGATACAAACCTGGTACTCAACTGGGAGAAATGTCACTTCATGGTGCAGGAAGGCATTGTTCTTGGACATCGGATCTCACAAAAGGGGATTGAGGTAGACAAAGCAAAGATAGAGACAATTGAAAAACTACCTCCACCAACATCAGTTAAAGGTATTCGAAGTTTTCTTGGACATGCAGGTTTTTACAGGAGATTTATCAAAGACTTTTCCAGAATTGCAAAACCTCTTTGCAATCTTCTAGAGAAAGATGTGCCTTTCAACTTCACCAAAGAATGCCAGGAAGCTTTTGAGATCTTAAAATAGAAGCTGGTCTCTGCCCCCATCATAGTAGCACCAGACTGGACTATTCCATTTGAGGTAATGTGCGATGCTAGTGATTTTGCTGTAGGAGCAGTTTTGGGACAACGCAAAGTAAAGATTTTCCACACCATTTACTACTCCAGCAGAACTCTGAATGAAGTTCAACTCAACTACACAACCACTGAAAAGGAGTTGCTTGCAGTTGTGTTCGCTTTTGACAAATTCTGCTCTTATCTGTTGGGTCCCAAAGTGGTGGTCTACACAGATCATTTAGTAATCAAATATTTGATCACGAAGAAAGATGCCAAACCCAGATTGATCCGTTGGATACTTCTTCTATAAGAATTTGACGTTGAGATTCGAGATAGGAAATGGACAGAGAATCAGGTGGCAGATCATCTATCGAGGCTCGAGAATGGAGAAACAGCTGACAAAGATCTGTCAATCAAAGAAACTTTCCAGATGAATAGCTGTTTCCCATGAAACAACAGGAAGTCCCTTGGTATGCTGACTATGTCAACTACATTGTGTCGGGAAAATGGCCGTTGGAATGGACAACTCAGCAACGAAAGAAGTTTTTCAAAGAAGTCAAGCATTATGTCTGGGATGAGCCTTACATGTTCAAACGTTGTGTTGATCAATTATTGAGACGATGTGTTCCACATGAGGAGGTCAACAGTGTTCTGCAGCACTGTCATTCATCACCATATGGCGGGCACTTCAGCGGAAACGTAACTGCAGCCAAAGTCCTTCATCAGGTTTGTTCTGGCCCACTCTTTTTAAAGATGCTTATCTTTTTGCTTTTCAATGTGACAGGTGCCAGAGAACGGGAAATATTTCCAGGAGAAACGACGGACTGTTGCAAAACATTCTAGAAGTGGAAATATTCGATGTGTGGGGTATAGATTTCATGGGACCGTTTGTTCCATCATTCGGAAACCTGTACATTCTGGTTGCTGTAGACTACATCTCCAAATGGGTTGAAGCAATTGCATTGCCATCCGATGATTCAAAAGTGGTGATCAAATTCTTGAAAAATAACATTTTCACTCGGTTCGGAACACCTCGTGCAATCATCAGTGATGGTGGCTCTTATTTCTACAACAAATACTTCGATGCACTCCTATCCAAATACGGAGTTACTCACAAGGTTTCCACAACTTACCATCCACAGTCAAATGGACAGGTTGAGATTTCAAACAGGGAAATCAAAAGAATCATAGAAAGAACCGTTGGATCAATAAGAAGGGACTGGTCAACAAAACTAGATGATGCATTATGGGCATACCGGACAGCTTACAAGACACCCATTGGTATGTCCCCATATCGATTGGTGTTTGGGAAAGCGTGCCATCTGCCAGTTGAGCTTGAGCACAAGGTATACTAGGCACTGAAGAAGTTGAATTTTGATTCACAAGCTGCAGGAGAGAAAATACTTCACCAACTCAACGAATTGGAGGAATTTCGCCTACAGGCTTATGAGAATGCCAAATTGTACAAGGAAAATACCAAAAAATGGCATGACCGAAAAATAGTGCACAAACAGTTGGAACCAAGGCAGCAGATGTTGTTGTACAACTCGAAGTTGAAACTTTTCCCTGGAAAGTTGAAATCTAGGTGGTCAGGTCCATTTATGATCACTCAGGTTTTACCTTATGGAGCGGTTGAGTTACTGGATCCCAATACCAACAAAACATTCAAAGTTAATAGTCAGCGTGTCAAGCACTACTGGGGAGAATCATTTGAGCGACAAAAAGAAAGTGTTACACTTTCAGATCTAGCTTAACGTTCGAGAAGTCAAGTCTGGCTGACGACTCCAAACTTAGCGCTAGCATGGAGGCAACCCATGCAATTTTTGTATATATTGTGATCTGGTGTGTTTTATTTTTGTGTGTTTAATTTTTGCAGGTTTAGTCATTTCAAGATGGAAGAAACTATCGCAAATCTTCGCAAGCAATTTCCTTCCCTCCCTTAAAAATCTCTGATGAAAGTTTACAAAGCTCGCTTGGAACGGATGAGGTTACTGATGATCAAAGGTATTCCTACTGACATTCGTTGGTTAATTAAAGCATGGGTCTGATTGGCAGGTGAGTCTTCTGACTCTTTTATTTCACATCTGTCTGGTTTAGGAAAGAGCACATATGCTAAAAAGAGAATAGCCAAAAGAATGTGTGTTTGTTATAAATGTGCTCGTATGTTTTGTAATACTCATTGTCGTTCTTTAGGAATGGTGTCTGATAACCGCGAAGATAAGATTAATTTCATTAGGGATGACTTGAGTAGGAGTATTTGGATGACATATCTAAAACTCTTGAGACGCATCCCAGTGGATGTGTGTATCATGAAATTCGCATGTTATATGCACAATTCCAAAAGAAAGACAACAATTAAGTCTTGGGAATCTGACTCAAAAAGACCCTGTTTGCCAATTTATAAGAAAATTGGATAGGAAGCTTGTTCCTGACGCATAGACGTCAATCAAGTCGTAACTTTTCTTGTAAATATTATATCTTTTTGTCTTTTCCTAATAATTGTAATTTTTTTTGTTGTACTTTATCCGACAGGATCCAGACCTTTTTGAATATCACGATTTATTTTACTGTTTAACTAATAATTGTCATTTGGCAGGTACTAGTGCTATTATTTTACTCACCTTTTCAGGTGTTATAAATTAAACTCATCATTGCACTTTTGAAGACATCCAGAGTAAAACATGGAAGCCACTTCAAGAAGACGAGTTGAAAACATCTGTGTGTTTTGCGGTAGTAGTGTTGGTACTAAACCACAATACGTAGAAGCAGCACAAGAATTGGGTCGAGTCTTAGCTGCAAGAAATATGCACTTAGTATATGGCGGAGGCAATCTTGGAATAATGGAGATCGTTTCAAAGGTTGTACAAGAGGGAGGCAGTCACGTTTTGGGAATCATCCCAAAACCCTTGGCAGAAGCAAATCTTATTGAACCATCAAACGAAGAGGAATTGATCCTGTCAGGTATGTCTGAACGACTGGTAGAAATGATTAACCGTGCTGATGCTTTTATTGCTTTGCCAGGTGGCTTGGTCATATTGGAGGAAATTTTTATAGTGCTATCTTGGGCGAACTTGAACATACACTAGAAACCAATTGGCCTATTTAACGTTGATGGATTTTATGATTTTCTTTGTGTGTTTCTTGATGATGCCCGAAGAAATGGGTTTGTGTCAAAACCTTTGAAAGAACTCATCTTTACTGCCAGAACTGCTCCGGATCTAATAGACCAACTCTTAGCCTATGAACCACAAGTTGACCCTATCCTTTCAAAGATAAATTGGTCCGAGGACGATCGTGGTAAGAGGCGTCGGATTAATCTGGATCTTAACCTTTAATTTCCTGTAGAATTTCAGCTAATCAGGTATTATCTTCTAAACTCTTCTTCTACCGTTTAAGACATTGGGGACAATGTCTCATTTAGGTTTGGGGGAGGGAATTAGTTGATTAATATCTTATTTTTAGTTGTGTGTTGTTTTTATTTTTTAGTCCAAAATTTTTCGAAAAATACAAAAAAAATTGAAAACATTTCAAAAATTACAAAAATATTTTTGTTTTTGTTTTGACTAAAAATGTGAAATTGGTAAGAGATAGCTGAGTAAGGAGTTTCCACTCCTGAGACGTATCTCAAACCTATTTCGAAACAAGTTAATTTTTGTTTATTTCCTTTTGAATTATTTAATTTGTGAATTCTCCATAATACTGATTAAAATGGATCTTCATATGCTCAGTTAGCAGGTATTATCAACATACATAGTAACATACGGACATGAGCTAAAATTGAAAAGTTTGTAATATTCAGTGCTCTAGTTTAATTGGAGGAAGCATCTCAAAAAGTGATGGAGTAAAAAAAAAAAAAAACGTCTGAGATCCGAGTTATTAAGTCTGTAAGGGTGTTTTAACACCTAGTGCCCTAAAGCCAATTGGTTTGGGAGTCACTGGCCCAAAGCTCGCTACATGGATCAAAGATGCTGCAAAAATATATATATCTGAAGTCTGAGTAATTAAGTCCGTAGGGGTGTCTTAACACCTGGTGCCCTAAAGCCAACTGGTTTGGGAGCCACCGCCCAAAGCTCATTACATAGACGGAATGTATTGTATATAAATAAAAAATATAGGAAAAAAGAAAAAAAAATCAGAAAAAAAATCAGAAAAATTATTCCATTGCTACAAAAAGGTGTGAATTCTGATAAAACTTCAGGACAAAAATATTACTCTCTTCTCAACTGCACTTATGACTGTTGTGGGCAAAAATGAGTTGTTAATATTTTGTTGGCTGTGTATATGGAGAATGGTAAATATAAGGAGAGAATTTACTTATTCGGTAATTTAGAAAGAAACAAAACAACTAGTAACTTGGAGTAGAAGTTTCACCTGATTAGTCACTAACTTTCTTTATTCTATTTTCTCTTGTCTTTTTGCTTTTGTGTGCATTAGTTTTACTACCTTTTTACTTTTGTAAAATGTTTGTGGGTATCATTGTTGTAAACCCTCACGAGACTACAACTCGTCCACTAGGGACACCTAGGGGTTTAAAGGCTTGTTGCATACGCTAAATGCAACCGTGATCCCTACGAAAGTGGCTTAGTTTAATTTTTTTTTTTTGTTTTGCTCGAGGACTAGCAAAATGTTAGGTTTGGGGGTGTGATGAGCAGAAAATATATCAATATTTACCGCCCCTTTAACTTAATATTTTGTTTAGTTTCTCGGGTTTGATGAACGTTTTGATGTGTTTTAGTTTATTTTGCAGATAAAATAATATCGGGTCTCAATGAAATCATTTAGGACGAAATATGGGTCAAATAAGGGCAATTATTGGACTTTATATTTTAATTTTGAAGATTGGAAACTTGAAAGGGCGTTTTTGACAAAGTACAGTTTTGGAAATTCCAATTTTGCACATCTGTCGTATTTTGGGCATAACCTTTTACTCCGATATCAGATTGAGCTGATGTAATTTCCAGATTAAAGAAGATCGAAGATCTACAACTTTGAAAGACAAAATAATTTCTAATTCTGAAGATTTCATGACCGAAATTGATGAACCATCCAAAAGTGTGTGTTGTGTATAATTATTAAAGTCATTTTCAATCATTTTCAAAGCAAAAAATAAATTAATAAATAAAATATAAAAATTATCAAATCACCACCAAACATGATAAGCGATTAGTGGAGCAATTAATAATGGATTTGGTGGAGTAATTAGTGGAGAATTAATAATGGATTTGGTGAAGAATTTGATGGATGATTTGATGGAGGTAAAATTTTGCCTATAAATACCAAGCCATTTCATTTGTAAAATTCATACTTTCTTCTAAGGAATTCCTTAAGAATACTAAGAAGATTGTATCTTGTTTGTTTATTTATAGCTTTCAGTAATTAATTTCCGCTTTCGCACTTTCTTTTCTTTACTTTTCAGTTTTTACTTTCCGCAATTTACTTTTACGCACAGTACTTTTCTTTCTTTAATTTTCAGTTTTTTTACTTTTCAGTAATGAGGAGGTAACTCCCCTTTGCTGGGGTAAAAGGTAAAACTTTTATTACTAATATTTAGATTAATCTCCCTTAATTATAATATATAAACTAGTTAAAACCTGACTTAACGGGGATACCGCCATATTGGTCGGTTGGTAATTATTTAAATTGGTTTTAACCTGACTAAACTGGATACCGCCTGATTGGTCGGTTGGTAATTAATTATTAATTTGACTTAATCTGGATACCGCCTATATGGCTGGTTGGTAATTATCATGCAAAGTTAATATATTATATTAAGGGAGATATCTAAAATAGAAGTAATAAAAGTGGATCTTTTTACCTCACATTTTCTTTTATTGTAATTACTTTATTTACTTTTCAGCAATTTACTTTTCAGCAATTTACTTTTCAGCAATTTACTTTTCAGCAATTTACTTTTCAGCAATTTACTTTTCAGCAATTTACTTTTCAGTAATTTACTTTCAGCATTTACTTTTCAGCATTTAATTTTCAGTATTTAATTTTCAGTATTTTACTTTATGTCTTTTATTTTATTTAAGTTTTTTTTACTACTCGTAAATATGTGTCGTAACTAAGGCAGTTATCTGGGGTTGTGATGAAATCCAATATCACCGGTTTATAAGGGGTTAAATTATAGTTTGGGTAATTTAAAGGTTTACTTATTAAGTCTTAAGCTTAATGCATCTTGTTAATTGGCCACTAATAAGATTGATGTGGTAAATCTAAAATAAACTTGACAAAGGAATTTTAGGTTTCAGCCTTAGACTTAATAGCCCACGATCTTCCTTGAGGATAGATAACCCTTTAATAGATTTCCTTACAGGATAGACATATACCTGTCGGACGGGGGTAGCCATAATTGGAACTTAAACTTAATGAATCCAGATAATTTGGTTGACATAGACATATGGTTCAATTGGGTTAAACTGGGTATTTGCGTCTGACCATCGACATAGGCTTTTGCATAATTTAGTGTTCCAGGTTAGTAAACCGATTTATTACACAAACATAAAATAACCACTTCATCTTTAAAATGATATTGGAAGAAATCACAACCCTAGATAGTTTTTAATATTGAATTTTCTTAAACCTACATTCGAGCAATTTTATTTACTTGCTTTTTAAATTCAAAACCTGCATCCCTTCAAATCAATCAATCAACCTGTTAGATACTAGTAATCATTTGACCTCATAAAATCAATAGATTATGTATTAAGTCCTCGTGGGATCGATACTTTTTATACTACTTGAACGATATGTGCGCTTGCGTTATACGTGTGTGTAATCACCGGTCACCGGGTACGCACGTATTCGATAGTCCGATGATCGTATTAGCCAACATATCCAGTGATCTCTTGGGCCGCTTCCCGAAGATTCACCGATGAGATTTGACTCGAACAATAATTAATCTAGGATTAATTATGAGAGAGAAAATTAATCTGGGATTAATCACGGCAACAATTAATCTGGGAATTAATTATTAGAGAAATAATTAATCTGGGATTAATTGCGTTGAGAATTTATCTAGGATTAAATTCGTCGAGAGGGAGAACGAGGTTAATTTGGAATTAATCGGTAAAATAAATTTAATAGTTAAATTGGATTTTTATATTTAATTTATTTAATTAGACTAAAATAATATATTAGATATATTAATTGAAATTAGATTTCAACGCGGAATTAAAATTGGATTTTAATTCAAGAGAACGAATTATTTTAGAATTAATTCGTAAGTGACTTCCGTAATAATTTTGCGAGGCATTATTATTCAATTAAATTGGATTTAATTACGTTGCGATGGAAAATTCGTTTAGTCGGATTAAATGAAACCGGGCCCAAAGCGTGTTGTGTGTATCAACTAAATTTGGAATTTAAATGGGTGGGACTCATGGCTTACATCAACTTGTCACTATTTATGATGTAAGTAGTTGAAAAGTAAATAAGGCATTTACTTCACACACCTACACACTTTAACCAACTTAGGAAGTCAACATAAGTGTAAGGTTTTTGGAAAACAAAAAATTTGCACTATTCTTCTTCCTCTCTCCTTGTAATACCGTGAGACTCTCTGCATGGAAGACATTTTTGTTCTTCAAAATTTGTTCTTGCTACCACATAAGGAGTCAAAAGAAGGTGATAGGGAAACTCACCCGAGAGTATGGAACTCGATTTCAAGCTCCGAAGCTTCCAACACATCCAACAAAGAAGGAATTTTTGAAATCCTAAATCCGATCAATGTGAGTATTCCGCAACTCCATTTGATATGGAACTCGATTTCAAGCTCCGAAGCTTCCAACACATCCAACAAAGAATGAATTTTTGAAATCCTAAATCTGATCAATGTGAGTATTCCATAACTCTCTTTGATTTATTCACACATAAATCACTCTTAGACGATCTTGGCATGTTCTAGGAACACTTACAATGGTATCAGAGCGATCTAAGTTTAGTTTGGAATTCTATGGTTCATGACTTTAATTGGTATTTTTGTGTTTGGAGCTTGATTTTCCTAAATTTGTTTGTTGGTTCTGGTTGGATGATGATGAATTGGATTTGTGCATCAATAGAATTGAGAAAAATTGATTGGATCAAAAATCCCCAATTCTTGAGCCATGGCCGAATGTAACCCTTGAAGATGCTCATGGTGTTTTTTGAATTTTGACAAATTGGATATGTTAAAAGCATGATGAATATATTGATTGTTGTTTTAATTAGATTGAAATCAAAAATTGGATGTTATTTCATGTAATTGCCATGGGATATAAGCATGTTATAGAATTGATTTTGCTTCAATTTGTGTTGGACATAAGTTGATTAATTAGAGCATGATTAATTGAATTAATTAGTGTTTTGGAAGCATTAGATTAATTAATTAATTATGGTAATTACACTTGAATTGAATTAATTTGTAATTTGGAATAATGAGTTAATTTAATTTATTATATTTGGGCTTAATGGGCTTGGTTGGGCCAAGTTTGGTTTAGGATAATTGGTTGGATCCAATTGGGCCTAAAACCATTTCCATAAAGTCCAAATATGATAATTGGGCCTAATGGGCCTAAATTGATTTTTGGCATAGGGTGATTCCTAATTGGGCATTGGCATCTTGGGTTTGACCCATAATTGCCAAAGCACATGCCTAAAGAATTAATTAAAAGCCCATTGGACTTTAATTGAATAATATCAGATACTAATTGGGCCTTTAAGACCCGTTAAGATTGGATTTGGAATCCAAGTCTAAAAGGCACTGTTGAAAGTGTAATTATTTAATTTGGAATTAAAAATGAATTAGTATTGAATATATTTTAAATTGGATTTAAAATTGTAGTTCAATATAATTAAAGAATACTTACTTTGAGTATTTACTATAAACGAGTTAGACTCGCGCAAATCAAATCGTTGTTTGAAAATTGGACATGCTTTATATGAATACTTGGATGTATGAATGAATAATGTATATCAGATGGATATTAGAAGGGTGAGGGCAATTTTGGAAATGTTGTAATAAATTTAGAATTTATTAAATTGGACCTGTGTGTCCAGCCTATTACCTCTTTCTCATTGTATTTCTCTTCTCACCAATTCCCCTAAATGTAAATGAGGTTTCTTTAGAAGTATTATGTAATTGGGTAGAAGTATGAATAGTGCTAGCGGGGGAGAGTGGAAAATGAGAGATTTGTTCTAGGAATAATTTTGTTGTATATCCATCCGCATATCATTATTAAATTTTATCGCGCCTTATTATACTTTTAGAATGCATGCTTAAGGGTGTATGATGAGACCTAATTAAAGATAATAAGTTGGTTGCCAAATCGCAACAAAAACCCTCATTTTATATTAAGCGTTTTTCCTTCCATTGAATGATTCTCTCTCAAGATCCAAGATTGGCATTGGTTTTTTTGGCCAAAGTCAATACCCTTGTCCATCGCATATGTGTTTGAATCATGAAAGCTTTGTTCCATATCGTACGCCTTGGGCAAGTTGTCATTTATTGGCTAAAGTCAATGTCACTTCTTGTTCATCGGCCTCGATTACGAAGCTTTCCCACTGTCAATTGGTCACGCTTAACTGGTTTCATTAAGCTTGTTCAGCCAAAGCCAAGACTTAGTTGATACAGAGGAAAAGGTTAGGCAATATATTGGATATATTAGCATATATTGGATATATGTTTCAGACTTGGAGGTCCACCTACTGGATCTAGGAATTGGATGAGATCCAATTGATCTTAGAGATCTACCTAGTTAAGTTTCATACAACTTATTGGCAAAGGTCAAGGTTGTGTGTTATTTAACGGGATCCTAGCCCACTAGGAAACTAGATTTCATGAGTACTCCACGGAGGGTTAGAGGCTCGCCGAAAAATAGTGGGGGAGGCAAGTATTAAATTTGCAATTTCCTTTAGATACTTGCCAATACGCGCTCATTTCATTTTTTTCGTTATTAAAAATTTATATATATTAGTTGGACTAATTTTCAATTGTTGTTTTAATTAAACAGTTGGACTGTATTCAAACTATTTTATTTATAGTTGATTATATAATTGGATATAGTAATCAATATATTTGAATTTTACCGATCATTTATAGCTGGTTATATAATTGGATTATAGTAATCAATACATTTGAAAATAACCAATCAATAGTAATTGATTATATAGTTAGACTATAGAAATCATTATATTCGATTGTACCCGAAATCATTGATTGGATAGTTGGACTATTGGAATCAAGATAACTGGAAAGATTAGCGTCAAAAGACATAATCCTAGGTGAAAAATGTCTTTTACGGCTTCAATTTTCAAATTGGGAATAAAACCTCTGGATACTTGCATCGCTAATACTTGCGACAATCAGTATACTTTGGTTTTGGTCGTCCGGGGCTTTAACAGGTTCCGTGTACGCCTCTTCTAGGCATACTGAGAATCGTAGTGTATTGGGTGTGATGTCAAGATGGAAGTATCACTTCAGTCATATGGAGATGATGATCACATAGGATATGGAACTAGTACTCTTAAGTACAGCATTCATCGAGATAATATGAATAGGTCATGATTATCCGATTATCGAGACTAGTTACCAGAGATCTGATATATGCTTCGTACGGGGCAGACACAATTCCAGCCCCAGGCCTAGCATGTGACATTCGACACTGGATCGTAATACGCAATACTACGTATACTACGCCTGACAAAGATTACATATTCCTTTAAAGAATATTTCTGGAGAATTGGGTAGGCACGGTGCTTTGCTAGAAGCCAACCATGTCTTGTAAATCGGTAAGAACGTGGTACCGGGTACGCACGTATTCGGATAGTCCGATGATTGTATTTACTGACAACATATCCAGGGATCTCTTGGGTCGCTTCCCGAAGATTCACCGATGAGATTTGACTCGAACATAATTAATCTATGATTAATTATGACAGAGAAAATTAATCTGGGACTAATCACGACAATAATTAATCTGGGAATTAATTATTAGAGAAATAATTAATCTGAGATTAATTGCGTTAAAAATTTATCTGGGATTAAATTCTTCGAGAGGAGAGAACGAGGTTAATTTGGAATTAATAGGTAAAATAAATTTAATAGTTAAATTGGATTTTTATATTTAATTTATTTAATTGGGCTAAAATAATATATTAGATATATTAATTGAAATTAGATTTCAACGCGGAATTAAAATTGGATTTTAATTCAAGCGAATGAATTATTTTAAAATTAATTCGTAAGTGACTTCCGTAATAATTTTGCGAGGCATTATTATTCAATTAAATTGGATTTAATTACATGCGATGGAAAATTCGTTTAGTCGGATTAAATGAAACCGGGCCCAAAGCGTGCTGTGAGTATCAACTAAATTTGGAATTTAAATGGTGGGACTCATGGCTTACATCAACTTGTCACTATTTATGATGTAAGTAGTTGAAAAGTAAATAAGGCATTTACTTCACACACCTACACACTTTAACCAACTTAGGAAGTCAACATAAGTGTAAGGTTTTTGGAAAACAAAAAAAATGCACATTCCTCTTCCTCTCTCCTTGTAATACCGTGAGACTCTCTGCATGGAAGACATTTTTGTTCTTCAAAATTTGTTCTTGCTACCACATAAGGAGTCAAAAGAAGGTGATAGGGAAACTCACCCGAGAGTATGGAACTTGATTTCAAGCTCCGAAGCTTCCAACACATCCAACAAAGAAGGAATTTTTGAAATCCTAAATCCGATCAATGTGAGTATCCGCAACTCCCTTTGATATGGAACTCGATTTCAAGCTCCGAAGCTTCCAACACATCCAACAAAGAATGAATTTTTGAAATCCTAAATCCGATCAATGTGAGTATTCCACAACTCTCTTTGATTTATTCACACATAAATCACTC
>SKCR01021396.1:0-104987 GCA_019454045.1 Zanthoxylum bungeanum | reverse complement strand
ATTTATTTATACGCGCTATATTATGTGTTTAGAAGAATGTTTAAGGGTGTATGATGATGATACCTTAACAAAGATAATAAAATGGTTGCCAATTTGCACTCGAAAAAACCCTCGCAAAATATTAGCGTTTTTCCTTCTATTGAGTGATTCTTACTCAAGATCTAAGACTGGCATTGGTTTGTTGGCCAAAGTCAAGACCTTTTTTCCGTCGAGGATGTGTTTGAATCACGAGAGCTTTGTTCCATATTGATGTCCTGTCCAAGTTGTGGTTTGTTGGCCAAAGTCAAGACCACTTTCTTATCTATCGACATTGATTACGAAGCTTTCCATGGTCAATGGGTCACGCTTAACTGGGATCACTAAGTTTGTTGTGCCAAAGCCAAGGCTTAGTTGATTCAGAGAAAAAGGTTAGGTAATATTTAGATATATTGGCATATATAAGATATATGTTTCGGACTTGGATGTCCCCCTACTAGATCTAGGAATTGGATTGATCCATTGATCTTAGAGATCTACCTAGTAATTATCATACAATTTGTTGGCCAAAGTCAAGATTGTGTGACATTTATGAGATCCTAGCCCACTAGGAAACACGATTTCCCGAGTACTCGACAGAGGGTTAGAGGCTCACCGAAAAATACTGGGAGGCAAGAATTGAATTTGTAATTTCATTTTAATTACTTGCCATACACGCTCAATCAAATATCATTCGTTAAATAAATTAAATATTAGTTGGACTAAATTTAAAATCGTTGTTTTAATTAACAGTTGGACTGTATTCAAACAAATTAATTATAGTTGATTAATATAGTTGGACTATAATAATCATTATATTAAATAGTACAAAAATCGTTGATAATTGTTGGACTATTAGAATCAAGATAAATTGAAAAATTGACATTTAAAACATAATCCTAGGGAAAATGTATTTAATGGTTTAATTTTCAAATGGGGAATAAAATTTCAGGATGGTCCTGGAAACTAATAATTTACTTTTTTGATAAAATAACATATTAGGCCTAAGCCCGGAGTTAAGAAATTAGTAGAGCATGATCTTTGGAAGATTCATATGATGATAACTTTAGTGCTTAGTCTATTAAGCTTGTCGCGTAGACTCCTTAATTTCTTATCAGAACTAAGGATTATATCCTTACAGTATGATAATGAAATTGAAGGATCTTCATAGATCTATTTTAGATCTTAGAAGTATTAAATTGCGAAAGTTAACTCTTGGAGAGTTATGTCTATTCTCAAGGAGACAAAGCCAACTTTGCAATAGGCAAGTAGCGCAAGACGCACCTCACTTCGATATTCTAGAAAACCATGGCTTGGCCAAAGGCTTCTGGAATATGAAAAAAGGTAAAGCAAAATCATTATAATCTTCTAGGAAGATAAAAGGACATATCACAAAATGTCTGCCTAAATGTGGCAAATGGGATCGCGGAAGCGTGACTGCCGTTTGGACAAAGCAGACATGAAGGAATTGAAGACGAGCAAGGCTCTGACTTCAAATATGATTGTCATTAAATATGTTCACTACTAGTATTAAAATTGGATTTTAAAATAATTAGTGTGGTACATAAATATATACTGATGTTCAGAATCTGCTATTAGCAGGATACTGACTTCAGATTGAGATTAATCTGGCGAATCGGAAAAGGGTCGAAAGTTATTGTTTTAACCATAGATACCTAAATTTAGGAACTACCTTCAGGTGTGTACCTAAATTGGAAACTGTTATAATGTAACTAGTTTGACTAGAACATTATCTTTATATCAGTGTTTAATCCGTTGCGGATTTACCTTTATATTCTAGAACACTAAAAGTTTTATTATATAAAGATGATATTGAGATAAACACATTAGATGTGAATAACATCATTTATATTTTGAATATAAATGAAATCTCAAACATATAACATGACAAACAAACACCTCAAACTGATTTAATCAGAAGAAACTAATTTGTGGCATTGTTGTCTGGGACACAATTAAACAAGAATCGTATATCCACACTTTTGAAGAGTGGGTACTATGACTGTTTTGATTCTACACAAATAAAGTCTACGAATCTAGTTTATTAGGCAAAGTGCCTATAACACCTTTACTTGGTAAAAGTGGAAATGCCACCGATCTATTAGCCCTACTTCATAGTGAAGCAAGTGGGCCCATGTCTAGCTAGGCTAGAGGTAGATATGAATATTTCATGACCTTTACGGATGTGGCATCGCGTTATAGTTATGTGTTTCTTTTAGAACACAAATCGGAAACTTTTAAAGCTTCGAACACGAAGTAGACAAACCGACCGGCTAAAGTATTAAACCATCACGGTTAGACCATGATGAAAAATACTTAAGCAATAAGTTTCTAATATACTTGAAAGAGTATAGTATTATTTCAATGAGGACTCCTCCTGGAACACGTCAATTCGACGGTGTGTCCGAACGGATTAACCGAATTGTGTTAGACATGATAAGGCTAATCATGAGTCGCTCTAGCTACCATTTCCTTCAACGGATACATATAAACAGTGCATGAACTTATTATGAATAAAGTTCCATAAAATCTGTTTGACAGAATTCATATTAGATATGAACAGGAAAGAAATCGGGTTTCTCATTCCTGATAATTTGGGAATGCTAGGCATATGTTTGGATTATACCAAACTAAACCCCAAATTGGATAAGTGTCTAATGTAGGTTATCCTAGGGAAACCAAAGTATAGTACTTATACAACTCACAAAGAGAACAATTTAATTGTTGCTCACCATGCGGTTTTCCTAAGAGGAATACCTATATGCAGTGGTAAGTGGGAGGATAGTAAAACTCGATGAAAATCAGAGTAATACTATTCTAGGCACCAATTCCTTAATGGAACACAAATAGTTCATCAAGGATGAAACTATACCATTAATCTTCGAATACAGAAGAACCACGTAATTTGGAGAGAGTCAGAGAATATCTTGGGTATGGGTTTCTTATCTCACCTTATAAAGATGTCTATCTTATTGAGGTATACCAACTTACTACGTATGAGGAAGTGATACAAGGTATCGAATCCTTTTTATGTCAAAGTGCCATGATATCCGAAATGGATTCCATGTATATCAACTATGTTTAGATACTAGTTGAAGTACCGAAAGGCATTGTGCCTATTGGTACTATATTAGTCTTCAAGGAATACATACATGGAAGGCAACATACCAATGTACTAAGCTAGGCTTGTAGCGGAAATGTATCGTTATCAATATTGTGTTGATTATGACGAAACATTTTACCTGTTGTCACGGTAAATCCATTTGGATAATGCTTGCTAATGTCGCATGTTTCATTTATAAAATATGTCAGCTGAATGGGAAAATTGCTTTCCAGAAAAGGAAACCTTTTGGAGGATGTTTACAACATCTTGTCGATTTTGTCGTACCAACACTAGCAAACAAGGTTTGCAGGTTATTCGATCCATGTTTGGATTGAAGCAAGCATTAGGTTCTTGAAATTACCCTTTTAATGTAATCAGAATAGTTATGATTTAATTGAAAAAGAAATGATTCTTGTGTATATAAGAGGGTTAGTGGGAGCGCACTGACAGTGGTTGTCCTATAAATAATGATAATTGTCATTTCTTGGAAATGATATTCCCATAATAAACAATCGGCGAAAGCTTGGCTTTCGGGAAAACTCTCCGAGAATTCGTACATTAAAAAATATATGCGACCTGGTGTGTCATATGCTTTGAGCATATGAATTCACAAACAAGCCAATCCAAGTGATAGTCACTGGATTGAAATTAAGAACATCCTTGAGTATCTTAGAGATTTAAGGATGTTGTCTTAAACTATGGAGAAAGAGAACTTGGAGTGACTGGGATCACTACAGCAAGTTTCCTAACTGATTAAACGACTAAAAGTCCCAAAAGGTACTATACAGTTTGAATAACGGTACAGTGAGCTGGAAATCTTCCAAGCAAGATACTGTTACCGAATAAACAACAAATGCGGGTTATTGCTACAGCTGAGGCAGCAATATAAGCCTTCGGGATCGATATAAATCTAATTAGATTAGATATAGTTCTGTTAGCAGCTGAGCTACGCTACAACACAGGCTAAAAAAATAATGGGCTCATCAACGATCCAGATACATACTTCGATATTCATCTGATTCGTTCGGATCATACATCATGGCGATGTAATGATCGAATAAATCGCATCAGATGATAATCATGCAAATCCGCTGACGATAGTCTTTCCTCAGTAGTTTGAGCGAACCGTATATAGTTCAGGTGTTAGACACTCGAGTGACTGGCTATAGGCCAAGTGAGAGATTGTTGGATAATTATGACTCATAGCGTCACTATTTGTACAGATCATGGTGTTGTTGTACAAATTAATATGTGACAAATGAGATTGCACTCTTATCATTTATGATTAGATCACCAAGATGTATAAATGATAGGAGGTCCTTATGATTTGTTCCTGAATTGAGAATGATATGAGACAGTATCAGTCCACGAAGGAAAAATCATTAAATATCCCTAGTCAGAGTATTATCGAGATTGGAGATAGATAAATACGTAAAATACTAGTATTACACGTGTGCGCGTTGTGAGGGCACAAACGGCATAGTTCTTATATATTTGGGTATAGGATACTCATGCAAGTGTAATAGGAGGTTGTGTTTTACCGATGGTACGGGAAACAGCTTCGCTTTGGATAGACCCCCTCAGAATTCCATTGGTAGTATGACTATGTGTCTATGGAAGTCCGAAATCAGGGTAGGTGTATTTGGTCTTAACCTGAGACTTGCACCGCTAATACTTGCGACAATCAATATACTTTGGTTTTGGTCACCAGGGCTTTAAAGGTTATGTGTACGCCTCTGCTGGGTATATAGAGAATCGTAGTGTGTTGGGTTGATGTCGAGACGGAAGTATCACTCCAGTCATATGGTGATGATGATCGCGTAGGATACAGAACTGGTTCTCTAAAGGGTTGCAACCATCGGGATAATATGACTTGGTCATGATTATCCGATAATAAAGAGACTAGTTGCTCGTAATTCGATATATGCTTCGTACGGGGCAGACACTGTACCAGCCCTAGGCCTTGGATGTGATCATCCGATACTGGATCAAAATACGTAATACTACATATACTACGCCTGATAAATATCTTTATATTCCTGTATGGATATTTTTTGAGAATTGGGTAGGCATGGCGCTTTGCTAGAAGCCAACCTTGTCTTGTAAATCGGTATAAACGTAGTACTAGGTACTTACGTGTTCGAATAGTCCGACGAATGAATTTACTGCCAACATATCCGGGGATCTAATGGGTCACTTCCCGAAGATTCACCGATGACGTATGACTCACACTTTAATTAATCTGGGATTAATTAGATGAGAGAGAAAATTAATCTGGGATTCATTACGGAGATATTTTATCTAGGATAAAATATCATTTAAAGAGAGATAACGATTAATTTGGAATTAATCGATAAAATAATATATTCGATATAGGATTTCGACGTGGAATTAAAATTAGATTTTAATTCGGGCGAATGAGTTAATTTAGAATTAATTTGTTAGCGACGTGAATAGTGATTTCACTAGGCATAATTATTTAATTGCGTCGCAACGGAAAATTCATTAGTTTGGAATTAGCGAACCCAAGCCCGAAATTATTTGCGAGCGCATTCGCATTTCGAATTCAAGTGCAGCACGTAAGTCAAATCAAGCGTCAAATCATTAGTCGCATCAAGCGTCAAATCATTAGTCACTTTGAGTGATGTGACAACTTTTCACTTGATAGACTTTAGTGATGTGAATAGTAGATGGGAGTTGTTGAAAAACTTGAAAGACATTTACAATTTTTAATTGGTATTTGATTTGTGTTTGTGTAATAGATATACAAAAACAAAAACAATTTATTCATTAACTCATTCTTTCTCCATTCTCACGTTTTTGGAGCCTTTTCCTTCTCTTTCTCACACAGTCTTGGACCATCTTCTTCCTTTTTTTTTTTTTTTCTGATTTACCGAGAATGAAGGGAAGCAAAAGAGTGATTTTTGTGGCAAAAATCTAGAGAGCTAGCACTCAAAGATACATACGAAGGTGATAGGGAAACCCACCCCTAGGCTTGGAATACCATTTGAGAAGCTTGGAGCTTCAAGGATCATCCATGGCTGAATTTCTTGGAGGACCAAACAGCCCACTGCCGCGACTTCTTGAAGGAGGGCATAAAAGTTTTTGTGTTCGTCGCATCGCTCAACCGCTCGATGTAAGTATTCCGCAACTTCGTTGATTGTATTCACATGTGTTTTATGCTTGATTATCGATCCTTGGAATCGTAGAACTCCAACAATGGTATCAGAGCGTTGTTAAAAGCATGAAACTTGATTTTGGGTTAAAATTGGGTAAAATTTATTTGAGCATGATTTTATGAAATTGGATGATTGAATATGCTTAAATGTAGTTTAATTGAAGATTGATTGGATCAATTTCATGAAAAATGGTTTGGAACAATTTTGCCCAAAATGGAAGGCTTGGCCGAATCCTTCATGAACCCTAATTGTCTTGGATTTTTTATTTTTGATTCATTGGATGAGTTGGAATCATGTTGGGAAGATTGACTTAGGATTTAATTGGATTGAATTCGGAATTGATTTGAAAATCCCAAATTACCGAGACACTTAGCATGTTAATTGGGTTTGCTTTTTTGATAAATTTTGTTGGACATGATTTAAAGTTGATAAGCATGATTAATTAGGCTAATTTGGTGTTTTGGAAATATTGATTTGGGTAATTAATTATGCTATACACTTGGAATAATTAAATTGTGAAATTGGATTTTGTAATTTAATTAATTGGGCCTATTTTGGAAATTGGGCTTTTAAATGTTGTAAATGGGCTAATTTGGTGTAACATCCCGCCTTAGCAGCAATGTTACCGGCAGGAGACAGGCTAAACCCATCTCCATAAGCCTCTGATTTTAGAAAAATTTTGGCATGATGTATTCGTAACATCATGCAACCTGGCCTATAGCCAGCATCCATATACAACATAAACATAAAATCTCGGCCTCAGGCCGGAATCACCACATTAATGCAATCTAAGGGCCCAACTGAAATACTATGCAGACATAATACAATTGGGGCTTCGTGCCCGAAAATACGTATATGCAAACTCTTCTAAAATAAACTCGTGCTCTGCACGTTACAACTTATACAAACTAAAACATAAGCTACTAGACTCTTTATTTCCCCCAAGACCTGGTGACTGACTGACTGCAACGCTGCTATCCGGCTCCTCAAGCTCTAATGACCGTTATACAAACTAAAACATAAGCTACTAGACTCTTTATTTCCCCCAAGACCTGGTGACTGACTGACTGCAACGCTGCTATCCAGCTCCTCAAGCTCTAATGTCCGTGGTCGACCGATAAGGTCACCAACCTGCAAAACTCAAACACTGTTGTGGTGTGAGTCATAATGACTCAGTAAGTAACTATGCTCATTCCTTGAGCGTCAAGCACATGAAAAGTCTGGGTCATGTTTCTGTATTAACCTGCGATGTCTATGTGATCATGCAAATATAAATTAAGTTTAATATCCATATTGATTCCAATCCATTTAACAATCATATTACTTTATCACTAATCCTCTATATCTGACTACACACATATTTTAAATCATGTTTCTTATTTACATCTTCAACATCAATAACAGACATCAAGTTTCTATTTTACTAACTATATATCGAAATCCATCACACTTCTGTTGCGCTACTCTGATTTTTCAACTCTTACCTTCTATACTCTATACTAATCTGGTTCAGGTATTTATTATAACTCTCTCTTTCAGTACTTTGAAATATCGACAAATCGGTCACTCTAAAATAATATTCCCGTCAAACATTTAATCCACTATTACCAACCATGTATACATGCATATGTTATCATTTCATCATGTTCTAGCATTCTAAAAATATGTTCTTTCTAAGTAAGCATACAACTCATACAATTATCATTGATACATATACATTAAATAAGATCATGCTACTATGCATTCGTACTTTACAAAATGTTATTTCTATATGAACATTGCTACACACAAAGTTAACCATATATGCATTCTGATGCAAACATGTCATCATGTATTAATGCCAACTATATGCTTCCAAATGATAACTAGAATGTATGATTTATATGCATAACCATTGTTTTAAAATACGTTTCGAGGCGGCCGCCTTGGGCCGCCTCGCACCGCCTCCGGCCATCAGCGCCTCGAGGCGGCCGCCTAATACGGTGGGAGTCAATTATCCGGTTTTGACCGCTTGAGGCGGCCGCCTAAGGCCGCCTCTCGAAGACTCGGCTCGAGGCGGCCTGAGGCGGCCGCCTCAGGCTTTGAATTTTTTTTTTTTTTTTTTTCTCCGCTGAAAACGACGACGTTTTGGAGTGCCAAAACGTCGTCATTTTCACTTGTGTAGATAAAAAAAATTGTCAGTCTTTTCCCCTTCAGCGTGGTTTCTTCTTCGTCTAGGGTTTCTTCTTCGTGGTTTCTTCTTCGTCTCAACGATCAGCTCTCGTCTAGGGTTTCTTCTTCGTCTACGGTCTCTTCTTCGTGTTTTCCCCTTCAGCTCTCGTCTTTCTTCTTCGTGGTTTCTTCTTCGTCTACGATTTCTTCTTCGTGGTTTCTTCTTCGTCTACGGTTTCTTCTTCGTGGTTTCGTCTTCAACTTCTCGGCCTGGTCTTCATCTTCAACTTCTCAGTCTCGTCTTCGTCTATTGCAGGTAATAGCCTGGTCTTGTTCTCTGTTTATTGGTAAAAGCATGTGAAAATTGAAATAATCTTTGGTGTATATATACATATTATGCAACCAATTTGATTTTACGGCTATAAATTCTGTTTTGATGTTCTTATTAGTGGATTCTGTTTTGATGTTATTATTAGTGGATTTGAAAGCATGCGGCCATAAATTCTGTTTTGCAATGATCATTTGAAAGCATGTGAAAATTGGGGGGATATAAATTACTGTGGAAGATGGAAATGAGGGATATAAGTATATTGAATGTAATTTTTGTATAAGGATTAGTTATCAATAATTTTTTGAACAAACTATGTATTATGAAGAAAGTAATGTATTTTGGATTACTTATCAATAGTTTGTTGAGTATATTATGAATTATGAAGAAATGAATATATTTTGGATTATTTTTCCGATTTTCGGATTGAGGCGCCCGCCTCACCGCGTCGCGCCTCAATGGCCGGCCGCCTCGAGGCGCCGCACCGTATTTTAAAACATTGTGCATAACTTGTGAACTAATTTCAACTTTAACATGTAATATAATTTAGAAGATACTTCTTGAAAACATTTTCTGGAAAACTGTTTTCTGAAACTCTTTCTGAAAATCTCTTTATAAAACTTATCTTTCTAAAATCATGCTTTGAATCTCTGGTTTCTGGAAACTATTTTTAAAATCTTGTTTCTGAAAACTGTTTACTGGGAGTCTGAAAACTGAAAACTCTTTCTGAAAATCTTTCTTTTTCTTGTACTTCTTTCTAAAACCGTCTTTCTAAGTTCTTTTCTGAAACTCTTTTTCTGAAAACTGAAAACTGAAATCTGAAATCCTTTTTCTGAAAACCAAATCTCCGCCCGAAGGCGCATCTCCGCCCGTAGGCGCATCTCCGCCTGTAGGCGCATCTCCGCCCGAAGGCGCATCTCCGCCCGTAGGCGCATCTCCGCCCAGGAATGTACCATCTGAGCGTTGGGGATCTAGGAGCATCCCCCCAGTCCTCCACATGTGCACATGTGTATAAATCCGTCAATTCCAACAATGTACAACTGGGATGGGTCAAATCCCAAATCCCGAATCCATATGATATCCGTCAATTCCATATTGTCTCCGTCAATTCCAAATGTATCTCTGTAATAGTTACATACTGGGGTGAGTTTTTACCTCATGCCCCGAAAACCATAAAACCATGATCTGTCTCAAAACTGTAAAACATTTTCTAAAATATATTTTCTTTCAAAAGCATTTGAAAACTGTCCTTTAAAACATTTTGGATTTCAAAACTATTTTTAATTTCAGTTCCATTTATGAGCATCATAACGCACAAATATGCATATACATTTCTCCATATTACCCTTGTCCTTCTTCCTTATATACCTATCTTTATATTATTATATATACATGCACATATACACGCATACTTATAAAATAATGACAAATGAAAGCCACTCTTTACATGCTTCCATCTTCATTTATCTTATGTTCTATATGCTTATTCATCATGCTCAAGTTCAATACATACACACTACTAAAAATTCATCAATCCATGCTTAAGTGCATTTCATGTCCAAATCGCCATGCATTAAGAAAAACTAAAATTTTGTAAAGCATCATTCCTAATAGCTTTTACACTTGCTGAAGTTATATCATGAACAAATTCTGGGGTTTTCCTTACTCATTCTCGATATATATAACTCATTCTTCAAATAGATAATTATAACAAATAACTTCTGATACTTCATGAAATGCACGAAATTTATTATAAATATTTGCATAATACATTGAACTAATTATATAAAAAAAACTACATGTTCTAATTACTGAATTAGGAAAATTTTTATCAAATTCTTTATCTTCTATAATGGTATCAATTTGACATATTTTAAATATATAATAAAGACTTGCACCCATTTTAGTATTCTAAATAGATAAAGAAGTTCCCAAGTACTTTTTTTTTTTTTTTTCAAATAAAAGCAATCTTTTCACATAATGCAGGAGAACTAGCACCAAGACCAATATTCGATGTAAAAAGATATGTTACTTGTTCAGCACATTGAGAAAATTGATCAGAATTAACAGAAGTATGGAAAAGTCAATTAACATAAATTCTCATAAATAGTCATTTCATTTCATTTTTTTTTTAACATTATTAGTTGCAGATAAACATGTTCAACTCCCCATGATACCAATGAAGCTAATACCAAAGGTACTCTTAAAGCATGAATCAAAGTATTCTTATCAAATGCTCTAGTCCTACTCTGAATAATATTACTAGTTATGTTATGAATTTTCTTATCAAATTTCAAATCACTATTGCAAGTAGTCTTAAAAAAAAATAAAAATAAGCGCTAGTTGTAAAAGAATCTTGAGTTGCATTCATTTTAACAAGAGTTATAAATGTAAATATACCATTAACTTCTACATAAAATTGATGTGAAACTTTTAGAGATGCAGCAGAAATTCTAGCAATTTCATAATCATTATTAACAACATCACCCATAGTTGTAGAAGCCAAAAATGAAATTATATTACTAATTACTCCAGTACATTTTCCTAAGATTGTTCCCTTATCAGATGCTTTACTAGGTTCTCTCATTTCATTTCACAAGTCATGAATCACGACAGCCTCCATTGCTAAAAATTGAGAAACTCAACCCTCCTATCATATGCTCATAACTTCACTCTAATACACAATCCATAATCAATCTTCAAACAAATAGAGATAAATCAATTTCCCAAATACAAGTCAGATTCGGCCAAAACACAATTAACCCATTTTGAAATTTCTGTTCAACACATTACTTATATAACAAATAAAAGAAATTCCCCAAATCTTAAGGCTTATTGTTGACGATTCTCCTTCTTCTCTAATTGATTCATCATATTTTCATTCCATACAAAATACTTAATCGAGGTTATCTTTAACATATATCTAACTCATTATTTCACCCAACTTCGAATTTTCTCAAAACCCAATTCGTATTTTCAATCAAATTCAAGGAAGCCATAACATAGTGTACTTACTTCTCTTTTCCAATTCTTTCCTCATTCTCGGTCTCTCTCTCCATTTCACTGCTTTTCCTCTTCCAATTCGGCTTCTCTCCTTTGTTTTCGGCCTTGACTCTCTCTCGATTCTCCTATCTCTTCTCTATTTCCACGGTTCAACCTCTGCTATCTCCTTCTCTCACTGCTAGCTCGCCATCACCACGCCGGAGACTCGCCGGCAGCAGGAGATACGGCCAGATGTGGCCGAAACTCCTCCCTCTCTATCCTTCTCTCTCTCACCTCTCTCGAATTTTTTCTTCATTTCTCTGCTTTCTTTTTTTTTCTTTTGTGCGTGTGTGGGTATTAAGTATCCCACGTGTGTGTGTTATATATATATATATATATATATATATATATATATATATATATATATATATATATATATATTATATATATATTGAAGAGTCTAGATAAATATGTATATATAAACACTAATTTGGTAAATATCAATTAATCCTTCAAACTTAATTTAATAAAAACTCACAATTAATTCCATAAAAAGTGCCCATTTTCTATAAAAATAAGCCTCGGGCTAGGACGCGGCCTCACGCGCGAAAATAAAATTTATGCTAATATCTAAAATAACACGGGATGTTACATTTGGCTTGGTTGTACCAAGTTAGGTTTAGGCTGAATTGGTTGGATCCAATTGGGCCCAAAATCGTTTCCATAAAGTCCAAATGCGACTAATGGACCTTTAATTATTTAATTGGGCCTAATGGGACTAAATTGATTTCTGGGCTTATGGGGTTACTCCTTGATTGGGCTTTGGTTATGGGTTTGACCAGAGTTGACCAAAAGTCCACTCCTTAAGAAATTAATTAAAAGACCATTAGACTTTAATTAAATTAACGTAGGACGTTAATCTGGCTTTGAGACCCGTAATGATTAAATTTTGAATTTAAGTCGTAAATGTTCGTTAATAAAGTGTAATATTTAATTTGGAATTAAATAGCGAATTAGTATTGAATACATATTAAATTGGATTTAATGTTGTAGTTTAATTTATTCAAGAATTCGTACTTTGAGTACTTATTCACAAAACGAGTTTGACTCGCGCAAAATCAAATCATTGTTTGAACATTGGATGATCATTAATTATCAGATTAATTAATTTGATTAGATTGATTGATAACATGCTTGTGTGAATACATGGTTGCGATGCATGAATAATGTATATCGGATGGATACTAGATGAGTGGGGAAATTTTAGAAATTATTGTAATAAATTTAGAATTTATTAATTGGATCTGCGTGTCCAGCCTATTACCTCCATAATCTTTGTATTTCTCTTCTCACCTATTCCCCTCAATGTAAATGAGGTTTCTTTAGAAGTGTAGTGTAACAGGTAGAAGCAATACTTGTGCTAGCGAGAGAGAGGAAAGTGAGAGATTTGATCTATGATCAATATGTAAAGTATCCATCCGCATATCATTATTATTTTATTTGTACGCACTTTATTATGTGTTTAGAATGCATGTTTAAGGGTGTATGATGATGAGACCTTAACAAAGATAATAAATTGGTTGCCACTTTACAGGCGAAAAACCCTCACAAAATATTAAGCGTTTTTCCTTCCATTGAGTGATTCTTACTCAAGATCCAAGAATAACATTGGTTTGTTGGCCCAAGTCAAGGCCTTTGTCCATCGAGGATGTGTTTGAATAATGAGAGCTTTGTTCCACATCGGTGTCTTGTCCAAGTTGTGATTTGTAGGCCAAAGTCAAGATCACTTCTTGTTCATTGACATTGATTAAGAAGCTTTCCATGGTCAATGATTCACGCTTTACTGGGATCACTAAGTTTTTGTGCCAAAGCCAATGCTTCTTTTATTCACAGGAAAAAGGTTAGGTAATATATTGGACATATTGGCATATATAAGATATATGTTTCGGACTTGGATGTCCCCCTACTGGATCTAGGAATTGGATGAGATCCAATTGATCTTAGAGATCTACCTAGTTAATTATCATACAATTTGTTGGTCAAAGTCAACATTGTGTGATATTTAACGGGATTCTAGCCCACTAGGAAACACGGTTTCCCGAGTACTCGACAGAGGGTTAGAGACTCGCCGAAAAATAGTGGGAGGCAAGAATTAAATTTGCAATATTCGTTTAATTACTTGCCATACGCGCTCAAACAAATATCATTCGTCAAATAAATTAAATGTTAGTTGGACTAATATTTAAAACGTTGTTTTAACAAACAGTTGGACTCTATTCAAACAATTTATTTGTAATTGATTATATAATTGGATTATAGTAATCATTATAATAAATAGTACCAAAAATCGTTGATTAAATAGTTGGACTATTAGAATCAAGATAAAATTGAAAGATTAGCATTTAAAACATAATCCTAGGGAAAATGTGCTTAAATGGTTTAATTTTCAAATTGGGAATAATTTCAGGATAGTCCTGGAAAAGTTACTTTATTTGATAAAATAACATATTAGGCCTAAGCCCGGAGTTAAGAAAATAGTATAGCATAATTTTTGGAAGAATTATGTGATGATAACTTTAGTACTTAATCCATTATGCTTGCCAATTAGACTCATTAATTTCCTAATCAGAACTAAGGATTAGATCTTTAAAGTATGATAATGAAATTGAAGGATCTTCAAATATCTATATGTAGATCTTAGAAGTATTAATATTGCAATACATAACTCTTGGAGAGTTAATGACTATTCTCAAGGACACAAAGTCAAAATTTGCAATAAGGCAAGTAGCGCAAGTCGCACCTTACTTCGATATTCTAGTCAGTCGAGGCTAGACCAAAGGTTTCTAGAGTGTTGAAAAGGGCAAAGGCAAAATCATTATAATCTTCTGGGAAGATAAATGACATATCCCAAAATTTCTGCCTAAATTGTGGCAAACGGGATCGCGGAAGCGTGATTGCCGTTTGAACAAAGCAGACATGAAGGAATTGAAGACGGGCAAGGCACTGACTTCAAATATGTTTTTCATAAATATGTTCACCACTAGTATTGAAATTGGATTTTAAATACTTAGTGTGATACATAAATATGCATTGATGTTCATAATCTGCTATTAGCAGGTTATTGACTTCATTTGAGATTAATCTACGAATCGAAAACGGGACGAAAGTCGCTATTTTAACCGTAGATACCTAAGTTTAGGAACTACCCTTTGGGTATGTACTTAAATTAGGAAACTGTTATAATGTAACTAGTTTGACTAGAAATATTATATCTATATCAGTGTTCAATCCGTTGCGGATGTACCTTTATATTCTAGAACACTAAAGTGTTTCATTATATAAAGATGATATTGAGATAAACACATTAGATGTGAATAACAACATTTATATTTTGAATATAAATAATATCTCAAACATATAACATGACAAACAAATAGCTCAAACTGATTTGATCAGAAGAAACTTAAAAGTGGCATTGTTGTCTGTGACACAATTAAACAAGACTCGGATATCCACACTTTCGAAGAGTGGGTACTTGGACTGTTTTGATTCTATTCAAATAAAGTCTACGAATCTAGTTTATTAGGCAAAGTGCCTAAAACACTTTTACATGGTAAAAGTGAAAGTGCCACTGATTTGTTAGCCCTAGTTCATAGTGAAGCAAGTGGGCCCATGTCTAGCTAGGCTAGAGGTGGATATGAATATTTCGTGACCTTTACGGATGTGGCATCGCGTTTTGGTTATGTGTTTCTTTTGAAACATAAATCGGAAACTTTTAAAGTTTCGACACGAAATAGACAAACAGATCGGCTAAAGTATTAAACCACCACGGTAAGACCGTAATGGAAAATACTTAAGCAATAAGTTTCTAATATACTTGAAAGAGTATAGTATTCTTTCAATGAGGACTCCTCTCAGAACACGTCAATTTGACGGTGTGTCCGAACTGAGAAACCAAATTTTGTTGGACATGATAAGGTTAATCATGAGTCGCTCTGAGCTACCATTTCCTTCAATGGATATGCATAAAGAGTGCATAACTTATTATGAATAAGGTTCCATAAAAATCTGTTTGACAGACTTCATATTAGATATGAACATGAAAGAAATTGGGTTTCTCATTCTTGAATATTTGGGTATACTAGGCATATGTTTATATGATACCAAACTAAAACCCAGATTGGATAAATGCCTAGTTGTAGGTTATCCTAGGGATACCAAATTATAGTACTTATACAACTCACAAGAGAACAATTTAATTGTTACTCACCATGCGGTCTTCCTAAGAGGAATACCTATATGCAGTGGTAAGTGGGAGGATAGTAAAACTCGAAGAAAATTGGAGTAATAATATTCTAGGCACTGATTCCTAATGGAATACAAATATTTCATCAATGATGAAACTATACTATTAATCTTTGAATACACAAGAACTGCGTAAGTTAGAGAGAGTAAAAAACAACCTGGGGTATGGATTTCTGATCTCACCTCGAAAAGATGTCAATCTATTGAGGAATACCAACTGACTACGTATGAGGAAGTGATACAAGGTATCAACACCCTATTATGGCAAAGTGCCATGAGTCGAAAATGGATTTCATGTATACCAACTATGTTTAGACACTAGTTGATGTACCATAAGGCTTTGTGCCTATTGGTACCATATAAGTCTTCAAGGAAGACATACATGGAAGGCAACATACCAACGTACAAAGCTAGGCTTTTAGCGGAAAGGTATCGTTATCAACATTGTGTTGATTACGATTCAACCTTTTACCTGTTGCCACAGAAAATCCATTTGGATAATGCTTGCTGATGCTACATGTTTCATTTATGAAATATGACAGCTGAACGGGAAAATCGCTTTCTTGAAAAGGAAACCTTTAGGAGGATGTTTACAACATCCTGTCAGTTTTGTCGTACCAAAACGAGCAAACAAGGTTTGCAGGTTATTCGATCCATGTTTGGATTGAAGCAAGCATTAGGTTCTTGGAATTATTGTTTTGACGTAATCATAATGGTTTATGATTTAAATTCAAAATGTAAATGATTCTTGTGTATATAAGGAGGTTAGTGGGAGCGCACTGACAGTGGCTGTCCTATAAACAATGATAATATGTCATTTCTTGGAAATGACATTCCCATAAAATTATCGACAAAAGCTTGGCTTTCGAGAAAATTCTCCGTAGAATTCTTGGGAGAAACAACCTTTATTCAAGGATTAAAGATCTACTGGGATAGATCTAAAAGTTGTTAAACTCTCCGAGAAATCGTACTTTGAAAAATGTACGCTACCTGGTGTCTCATACGCTTTGAGCATATGAATTCACAATCGGGCAATTCCAAATGATAGTCACTGGATTGATATTAAGAACATCCTTAAGTATCTTAGAGAACTAAGGATGCTGTCTTAAACTATAGAGATGGAGAACTGAAAGTGACTGGGTTCACTACTGCAAGTTTCCTAAACCGATAAAAACGACTATAAGTCGCACAACGGTACTATACAGTTTGAATAACGAAACAGTAAGCTGGAAATATTCCAAGCAAGATACTGTTACCGAATAAACAACAAATGCGGGTTATTACTGCAGCTGAGGCAGCAATAGAAGTTATTTGGGTCGATAATAAATCTAATTAGATTAGATATAGTTCTGTTAGCAGTTGAGCTATGCTACATCACAGGCTAAAGAATTAATGGTCTCATCAACGATCCAGATACATACTTCGACTATTCATCTGATACGTTGGGATCATACATTGTGGCAATGTGATGATCATATAAATCACATCAGATGATAATCATGCAAATCCGCTGACGAAAGCCTCTTGTCAGCAGTTTGAGTCAACTGTACGTATTTCGGGTGTAAGACACTCGAGTGACTGCTATAGGCCAAGTGGTAGATTGTTGGACAGTTATGACCCATAGCGTCACTATTTGTACAGATCATTGTGTTGTTGTACAAATTAACTATGTGACCAAGGAGATTGCACTCTTATCATTTGTGATTAGATCACCAAGATGTATAAATGATATGAGGTCCTTGTGATTTGTTCCTGGATTGAGATGATATGAGATAGTATCAATCCACAAAGGATAAATCATTAAATATCCCTAGCCAGAGTTATTGGACAATTATGACCCATAGCGTCACTAGTTGTACAGATCATGGTGTTGTTGTACAAATTAACTTTGTGACAAAGAAGATTCCACTCTTATCATTTGTGATTAGATAACCTAGATGTATAAATGATAGGAGGTCCCTATGATTTGTTCCTGGACGGGGAATGATATGAGACAGTATCAGTCCACGAAGGATAAATCATTAAATATCTCTAGTCAGAGTATTATCCAGATTGGACATCGATAAATACGTAAATGACTAGTATTACACTTGTGCACGTTATGAGGGCACAACAGCATAGTTCTCATATATTTGGGTATATGATACTCATGCAAGTGTAATAGGAGGTTGTGTTTTACCGATGGTACAGGAAATAGCTTCGCTCTGGATAGACCCCCTCGGAATTCCATTGGTAGTATGACTATGTGTCTATGGAAGTCCGAAATCAGGGTATGTGTATTTGGTCTCAACTTGAGACTTGCACCGCTAATACTTGCGACAATCAATATACTTTGGTTTTGGTCGTCCAGGGCTTTAACAGGTTCTGTGTACGCCTCTGCTGGGTATATTGAGAATCGTAGTGTATTGGGTGTGATGTCGAGACGGAAGTATCACTCCAGTCATATGGAGATGATGATCGCGTAGGGATACAGAACTGGTTCTCTAAAGGGTTGCAACCATCGGGATAATATGACTTGGTCATGATTATCCGATAATAAAGAGACTAGTTGCTCGCAATCCGATATATGCTTCGTACGGGGCAGACACTGTACCAGCCCTAGGCCTTGCATGTGATCATCTGATACTAGATCAAAATACGCTATACTACGTATACTACGCCTGATATAGATCTTTATATTGCTGTAAGGATATTTCTGGAGAATTGGGTAGGCATGGCGCTTTGCTAGAAGCCAACCTTGTCTTGTAAATCGGTATAAACGTAGTACTAGGTACTTACGTGTTCGGATGGTCCGACGACCGAATTTACTGCCAACATATCCGGGGATCTCTTGGGTCACTTCCCGAAGATTCACCGATGATGTATGACTCGCACTTTAATTAATCTGGGATTAATTAGATGAGAGAGAAAATTAATCTTGGATTAATTACGGAGATATTTTATCTAGGATAAAATATCATTTAAAGAGAGATCACGATTAATTTGGAATTAATCGATAAAATAATATATATTCGATATATTATACCAAATTGGATTTCAACGCGGAATTAAAATTAGCTTTTAATTCGGGCGAACGAATTAATTTAGAATTAATTCGTTAGCGATGTGAATAATGATTTCGCTAGGCGTAATCATTTAATTACGATGCAACGAAAAATCCCAAAATTTGGAATTAGCAAACCCGAGTCCGAGATTATTTGCGAGCACATTTGCATTTCGAATTCGAGTGCAGCACGTAAGTCAAATCAAGCGTCAAATCATTAGTCGCATCAAGCGTCAAATCACTTGTCACTTTAAGTGATGTGACTTGACAACTTGATGGATTGAGTGATGTGAGTGGATAGAGCATTAAATGCTTGACTTTTTGAAAGCCAAATTCACATGAAATGAATTTGAAATTCACATTTGTGTATAAGATACACAAATTTGGAACACATCTCACAATTCTCTCTTTCTCTCATCTTTTTCTCTTCACGCCCAAGGGGCAAAATTTTCTGGTTTCGGTTCTGTCAAAACCGAGCAGTGAGGGAAGCAAGAGTGGGATTTTGTGGCAAAATCACAAGTGCTAGCACACTTACGACACATGCGAAAGTGATAGGGAAGTCCACCCATGAGCCGGGAATCGTTCGACGAAGCTTGGAGCTTGACAAAGTTTATCCAAGAGGCCAAAACCAGTTAGCACTAGCAGTGAACTGCTTTGACTATGAGGGAAGAAATTTGAAGTTTTCTTTGCCTTTGCGTCGCTGAACCGATTGATGTGAGTATTCTGCAACTTCTTCGATTTGTATTCGCACATATTTCATGCTTATTATTGACCTTGGGACCTTAATAGAAACCAACAACGGCATCTAGAGCAAGGTTTGAGCATGAAAACGTTTAGGGCTTAAAATTTGGGTAAATTGATTTTGAGCATGATTTGATTAAATTGGATGTTTGAATATGCTTAAATCATATTGAATTGAAGTTTGATTGGATCAATTTCAAGAAAATTGGTTTGGAATAATTTTTGCCCAAAATTTGGTGTTGGCCGAATGTAATGCCCTAATGTGTTCTTGGTGATTTTGATTTTTTGATTCATTGGATGAGTTAGAATCAATTAGGATGTTGAATTAATGTTGATTGTGGGATTAATTGGATTGAAACCAAATCGGATATAAAATCCCCTCCTTGGCCGAGACTTTGGAAGCATGTATTGGGTTTGATTTTTTGATCAAAATATGTTGGACATGTTTTGTGGTTAATAAGCATGATTAATTATTTAAATTGATGTTTTAGAAATGTTAATTTGGGTGATTAATCATGATATACACTTTAGGTTAATTAAATGTGAAATTAGATTTTTTGTAATTTAATTAATTGGGCCTTAAAATTGGATTTGGGCTTTTATAGTTGTTATTGGGTTTATTGGGCTTTGTTGTACAAAGTAAGGTTTAGGCCAAATGGATTGGATCCAATTGGGCCCAAAACCACTTCCATAAAGCCCACATACGACTTAATGGACCTTTAAAGTTTAATTGGGCCTAATGGGCCTAAATTGATTTCTGGGCTTATGAGGTAATTCCCGGATTGGATTTTGGTTATTCGGTTTGATCCGAGTTGACCAAAAGTCCACGCCTTGAAGAAATTAATTAAAAGCCCATTGGACTTTAATTAAATTGATGTTGGACCTTAATCGGGCTTTGAGACCCGTAACGATTAAATTTAGAATTTAAGTCGTAAAGGTTCGTAATTAAAGTGTAGTATTTAATTTGGAATTAAATATGCGAATTAGAATTGAATGCATATTAAATTGGATTTAATTATGTAGTTTAATTTAATTCGAGAATTCGTACTTTGAGTACTTATTCGCAAAACGAGTTTGACACGAAAAAAATCAAATCGTTGTTTGAACATTGGATGATCACTAATTATCAGATTAATTAATTTGATTAGATTGATTGATAACATGCTTGTGTGAATACATGGTTGCGATGCATGAATAATGTATATCGGATGGATATTAGAGGGTGGGGCAATTTTAGAAATTGTTGTAATAATTTTGATTTATTAAATTAGACCTGCAAGTCCAGCCTTTCACCTCCTTATTCTTTGTATTCTCTTCTCACATGTTCCCCTCAATGAAAATGAGGTTTCTTTAGAAGTGTAGTGTAACGGGTAGAAGTAATACATGTGCTAGCGGGAGAGAGAAAACGGAGAGATTTGATCTAGGATCAATGTGTAAAGTATCCATCTACATATCATTATTATTTTACATACGCACTTTATTATGTGTTTAGAATGCATGTTTAAGGGTGTATGATGATGAGACCTTAACAAAGATAATAAATTGGTTGCCAATTTGCACTAGAAAAACCCTCGCAAAATATTAAGCGTCTTTCCTTCCATTGAGTGATTCTCACTCAAGATCCGAGACTGGCATTGGTTTGTTGGCAAAAGTCAAGGCCTTTGTCCGTCGAGGATGTGTTTGAATCACGAGAGCTTTATTCCATATTGGTGTCTTGTCCAAGTTGTGGTTTGTTGGCCAAAGTCAAGACCACTTCTTGTCCATCGACATTGATTACGAAGCTTTCCATGGTCAATGGGTCGCGCTTAACTGGGATCACTAAGTTTGTTGTGCCAAAGCCAAAGCTTAGTTGATTTAGAGGAAAAGGTTAGGTAATACATATGATGTATTGGCATATATAAGATATATGTTTCGGACTTGGATGTCCCCCTACCAGATCTATGAATTGGATTGGATCCAATCGATTTTAGAGATCTACCTAGTTAATTATCATACAATTTGTTGGCAAAAGTCAACATTGTGTGATATTTAACGGGATCCTAGCCCACTAGGAAACGCGGTTTCCCGAGTACTCGATAGAGGGTTAGAGGCTCGCCGAAATATAGTGGGAGGCAAGAATTAAATTTGCAATATTCGTTTAATTACTTGCCATACGGGCTCAAACAAATATCATTCGTCAAATAAATAAATGTTAGTTGGACTAATATTTCAATGTTGTTTTCAATAAATAATTGGACTATATTCAAACTATTCATTTATAGTTGATTTTATAATTGGATTATAGTAATCAATATAATTGATTTTAATCTATTAAATTATAGTTGATTAAATAGTTGGACTATTGTAATCATTATAATAAATAGTACCTAAATCAATGATTAAGTAATTGGGCTATTAAAATCAAGAAAAATTGAAAGATTGACGTTTAATACATAATCCTAGGGAAAATGTATTTAAATTGTTTAATTTTCAATTTGGGAATAAAATTTCAGGATGGTCCTGGAAAATAATAAGTTACTTTGTTTGATAAAATAACATATTATGCCCAAGCCCGGAGTTAAGCAAATAGAAGAGCATAATCTTTGGAAGATTTATGTGATGATAACTTTAGTGCTTAATCCATTAAGCTTGTCGCAGTAGACTCCTTAATTTCTGAATCAGAACTAAGGATTAGATCCTTAAAGTATGATACTGAAATTGAAGGATCTTCATAAATCTATACTTAGATTTTAGAAGTACTAAATTGCAATAGTAAACTCTTGGAGAGTTAATGACTTTTCTCAAGGAGATAAAGTCAAAGTTTGCAATTAGGCAAGTGGCGCAAGGCGCACCTTACTTCGATATTCTAGAAGGCAAAGGTTTGGCCAAATGTTTCTGGAGTGTTGAAAAGGGCAAAGGCAAAATCATTATAATCTTCTAGGAAGATAAAGGACATATCCCAAAATGTCTGCCTAAATTGTAGCAAACGGGATTGCGGAAGCGTGACTGCCGTTTGGACAAAGCAGACATGAAGGAATTGAAGAACGAGCAAGGCTCTGACTTCAAGTATGTTTGTCATAATTATGTTCACAACTAGTATTAAAATTGGAATTTAAATACTAAGTGTGGTACATAAAATATATCTATTGATGTTCAGAATCTGTTTTGAACAGGATACTGACTTCAATTGAGATTTATCTGCGAATTGTAAACGGGACTAAAGTCGCTGTTTTAACCGTAGATACCTCAGTTTAGGAACTACCATCGGGTGTGTACCTAAATTTGGAAACTGTTATAATGTAACTATTTTGACTAGATACATTATCTCTATATCAGTGTTTGACCCGCTACGGGTGAACCTTTATATTATAGAACACTAAAGTGTTTTATTATATAAGGATGGTATTGAGATAAACAAATTAGATGTGAATAACAGAATTATATTTTGAATATAAATAAATCTCAAATATAACATGACAAACAAATAGCTCAAACTGATTTGATCAGTTGAAACTTAATTGTGGCATTGTTGTCTGAGACACAATCAAACAAGACTCGTATATCCACACTTTAGAAGAGTGGATACTAGGACTGATTTGATCCTATTCAAATAAAGTCTACGAATCTAGTTTATTGGGCAATGTGCGTATAACACTATTTACTTGGTAAAAGTGCAAATGCCACCGATCTGTTAGCCCTAGTTCATAGTGAAGCAAGTGGGCCCATGTCTAGCTAGGCTAGAGGTGGATATGAATATTTCGTGAACCTATACGGATGTGGCACCGCGTTATGGTTATGTGTTTCTTTTGAAGAACACAAATCGGAAACTTTTATAGTTTCGACACGAAATAGACAAAAAGATCAGCAAAAGTATTAAACCGTCACGGTGAGACCGTAATGGAAAATACTTAAGCAATAAGTATCTAATATACTTGAAAGAGTATAGTATTCTTTCAAATGAGGACTCCTCCCGGAACACGTCATTTTGACGGTGTGTCCGAACGGATAAACCGAATTTTTTTGGACATGATAAGGTTAATCATGAGTCGCTCTGAGCTACCATTTAACTCAACGGATAAGCTTTAAACTGTGCAAGAACTTATTCAGAATAAGGTTCCATAAAAATTTGTTTGACAGATTTCATATTAGATATGAACGGGAAAGAAACCGGGTTTCTCATTCCTGATTATTTTGGTATAGTAAAACTCGATAAAAAATCGGAGTAATACTATTCAAAGGCACCGATCCTTAATGGAACATAAATAGTTCTTCAAGGATGAAACTACACCATTAATCTTCGAATACACAAGAACCGCATATGTCGGAGAGAGTCAGAAAACAACCTAGGGTATGGGTTTCTGATCTCACCTCATAAAGATGTTTATCTTATTGAGGTATACCAATTGACTACGTATGAGGAAATGATACAAGCTGTCATGAATCCGAAATGGATTCCATGTATATCAACCAAGTTTGGATACTAGTTGATGTACCGCAAGTGATTGTGCCTATTGGTACTATATAACTCTTCAATGAAGCCGTACATGGATGGCAACATACCAACGTATAAAGCTAGGCTTTTAGCGAAAAGGTATCGTTATCAACATTATGTTGATTACGATTCAACCTTTTACCTGTTGCCATAGTAAACCCATTCGGATAATGCTTGCTAAAGCTGCATGTTTCATTTATGAAATATTTCAGCTTAATGGGAAAATCGCTTTCCTGGAAAAGAAACCTTTTGGAGGATGTTTATAACATCTTGTCGGTTTTGTCGTACCAAAAACTAGCAAACAAGGTTTGCAGGTTATTCGATCCATGTTTGGATTGAAGCAAGCATTAGGTTCTTGGAATTACCGTTTTGATGTAATCATAATAGTTTATGATTTAATTCAAAACAAAAAGATTCTTGTGTATATAAGAGGGTTAGTGGGAGCGCACTGACAGTGGCTGTCCTATATAAATAATGATAATACGTCATTTCTTGGAAACGATAATCTCATAATACAATCGGCGAAAGCTTGGCTTTCGAGAAAATTCTCCGTGGAATTCTTGGGAGAAAAAACCTTTATTCTAGGAATAAAGATCTTCAGGGAAAGATTTAAAGTTGTTAAAACTCTTTGAGAACTCGTATATTGAAAAATGTATGTGACCTGATGTCTCATAAGCTTTGAGCATATGAATTCACAAACAGGCCAATCGAAGTGATAGTCACTGGATTGATGTTAAGAACATCTGTTAGTATCTTAGAGATCTAAGGATGTTGTCTTAATCTGTGGAGAAGGAGAACTTGAAGTGACTGAGATCACTGTAGCAAGTTTCCCAAACCGATAAAATGACTATTAGTCGCAAACGGTACTTTTCAGTTTAAATAACGGAACAGTGATCTGGAAATCTTCCTAGCAAGATACTGTTACTGAATAAACAACAAATGCGGTTTATTGCTGTAGTTGAGGCGGCAATAGAAGCCTTCTGGGTCGATAATAAATCTAATTAGATTAGATATAATTCTGTTAGCAGCTGAGCTAGGCGTCAGCATAGGCTAAAGAATTAATGGTCTCACCAACGATCCAAATACATACTTCGATATTCATCTAATTCGTTCAGATCATACATCGTGGCGGTGTGATGATAGAATAAATCGCATCAGATGATAATCATAGAAATCCGCTGACGAAAGCCTTTTCTCAGCAGTTTGAGCCAACCGTACATTGTTCGGGTGTAAGACACTCGAGTGACTAGCTATAGGCCAAGTGGGAGATTGTTGGACAATTATGACCCATAGCGTCACTATTTGTATAGATCATGGTGTTGTTGTACAAATTAACTATGTGACAAAGAAGATTGCACTCTTATCATTTGTGATTAGATCACCTAGGTATATAAATGATAGGAGGTCCCTATGATTTATTCTTGGACGGAGAATGATATTAGACAGTATCAGTCCATGAACGATAAATCATTCAATATCCCTAGTCAGAGTATTATTGAGATTGGACATCGATAAATACATAAAAGACTAGTATTACACTTGTGCGCGTTGTGAGGGCACAACGGTATAGTTCTCATATATTTGGGTATATGATACTCATGCAAGTGTAATAGGAGGTTGTGTTTTACCTATGGTATGGGAAACAGCTTCGCTCTGGATAGACCTCATCGGCATTCCATTGGTAGTATGACTATGTGTCTATGGAAGTCCGAAATCCGGGTAGGTGTATTTGGTCTTAACCTAAGACTTGCACCGCTAATACTTGTGACAATCAATATACTTTGGTTGCGGTCGCCCAAGACTTTAACAGGTTATGTGTACGCCAATGTTGGGTATATTGAGAATCGTAGTGTGTTGGGTGTGATGTCAAGATGGAAGTGTCACTCCAGTCATATGGAGATGATGGTCACGTAGGATACGGGACTTGTTCTCTTAAATGCTGCAACTATCGGGATAAAATGACAAGTTCAGGTTTATCCGATTATAGAGACTAGTTACCAGACATCCGACATGTGCTTCGTACGGGGCAGACATAATTCCAGCCCCAGGCCTAGCACCTGATCATCCGATACTGGACATAAATACATAATACCATGTATACTACGCCAGATATAGATCCTTTATTCCTGTAAGGATATTTCCGGAGAATTTGGTAGGCATGGCGCTTTGCTAGAGGCTAACCTTGTCTTGTAAATCGGCATAAACGTAGTACGAGGTACTTACGTGTTCGGATAGTCCGACGACCGAATTTTCAGCCAACATATCCGGGGATCTCATGGGTCGCTTCCCAAAGATTCACCGATGACGTATGACTCGCACTCTATATTAATCTGGGATTAATTAGATGAGAGAGAAAATTAATCTGGGATTCATTGCGGATATATTTTATCTGGGATAAAATATCAATTAAAGAGAGATAACAATTAATTTGGAATTAATCGATTAAATAATATATATTCGATATATTATACCAAATTTGATTTCGACGCGGAATTAAAATTAGATTTTAATTCGGGCGAACGAATTAATTTAGAATTAATTCGTTAGCGATGTGAATAGTGATTTCGCTAGGCGTAATCATTTAATTACGACGCAACGGAAAATCCCAAAATTTGGAATTAGCGAACCCGAGCCCGAAATTATTTGCGAGTACATTCGCATTTCGAATTCGAGTGTGTCACGCAAGTCAAATCAAGCGTCAAATCATTAGTCGCATCAAGCGTCAAATCACTTTGTCACTTTGAGTGATGTGACTCGACAACTTGATAGATTGAGTGATGTGAGTGGATGGAGCATTAAATGCTTGACTTTTTGAAAACCAAATTCACATGGAATGAATTTGAAATTCACATTTGTGTATAAGATACACAAATTTGGAACACATCTCACAATTCTCTCTTTCTCTCATCTCTTTCTCTTCACGCCCAAGGGGCAAAATTTTTTGGTTTCTGTTCTGTCCAAAACTGAGCAGTGAGGGAAGCAAAGTGGGATTTTGTGGTAAAATCACAAGTGCTAGCACACTTACGGGACATGCGAAGGTGATAGGGAAGTCCACCCATGAGCCGGGAATCGTTCGACGAAGCTTGGAGCTTGACAAAGTTGATCCAAGAGGCCAAAGCCAGTGAGCACTGGCAGTGAACTGCCGTGACTGTGAGGGAAGAAATTTGAAGTTTTTATTGCCTCTGCGTCGCTCAACCGATCGATGTGAGTATTTTGCAACTTCTTCGATTTGTATTCGCACATATATCATGCTTATTATTGACCTTGGGACCTTAATAGAAACCAACAAGAGTATTATCGAGATTGGACATCGATAGTGCGTAAAAGACTAGTATTACACTTGTGCGCGTTGTGAGGGCATAACAGCATAGTTCTCATATATTTGGGTATAGGATAATCATGAAAGTGTAATAGGAGGTTGTGTTTACCGATGGTGCGGGAAACAGCTTCGCTCTGGATAGACCCCCACGGAATTCCATTGGTAGTATGACTGTGTGTCTATTGAAGTCTGAAATCAGGGTAGGTGTTTTTGGTCTTAACCTGAGACTTGCACCACTAATACTTGCGACAATCAATATACTTTGGTTTTGGTCGTCCAGGGCTTTAACAGGTTATGTGTACGCCTCTGCTGGGTATATTGAGAATCGTAGTGTGTTGGGTGTGATGTCAAGACAGAAGTATCACTCCAGTCATACTAGAGATGATGGTCACGTAGGATACGGGACTGGTTCTCTTATATGCTGCAGCATCGGGATATTATGATTAGGTCATGTATATCCGATTATAGAGACTAGTTACCAGAGATTCGATAAGTGCTTCATACGGGGCAGACACAATCCCAGCCCCAAGCCTAGCACGTGACACATCCGATACAGAATCGAAATATGCAATACTACGTATACTACGCCTGATATAGATCACTTATTCCTGTAAGGATATTTCAGGAGAATTGCGTAGGCATGGCGCTTTGCTAGAAGCCAACCTTGTCTTGTAAAACGATACAAAAGTAGTACTAGGTACTTACGTGTTCGGATAGTCCGACGACCGTATTTACTACCAACATATCCGGGGATCTCATGGGTTGCTTCCCGAAGATTCACCGATGACGTATGAATCGCACTTTAATTAATCTGGGATTAATTAGATGAGAGAGAAAATTAATCTGGGATTAATTACAGATATATTTTATCTGGGATAAAATATTTATTAAGAGAGATAACGATTAATTTGGACTTAATCGATAAAATAATATATTTGATATATTATATGAAATTGGATTTCGAAGCGGAATTGAAATTAGATTTTAATTCGGGCGAACAAGTTAATTTAGAATTGATTCGTTAGCGACATGAATAGTGATTTTGCTAGGCATAATCATTTAATTACGTCGCAATGGAAAATTGGTTAATTTGGATTTAGCGAACCCGAGCTCGGGAGTGTTTGCGAGCGCATTCGCATTTCGAATTCGAGTGCGGAACGCAAGTCACATCAAGCATCAAATTGCTAGTCGTATCAAAGCGTCAAATCATTAGTCACTTTGAGTGATGTGACAACTTGTCACTTGATAGACTTGAGTGATGTGAATAGTAGATGGGAGTTGTTGAAAAACTTGAAAGACATTTACAATTTTTAATTGGTATTTGACTTTTTGGTTTTGTGTATTAGATATACAAAAACAAAAACAATTTATTCATTAACTCATTCTCTCTCCCTTCTCACGTTTTTGGAGCCTTTTCCTTCTCTCTCTCACACGGTCTTGGACCATCTTCTTCATTCTATTTTCTGGTTTACCGAGAATGAAGGGAAGCAAAAGAGTGATTTTTGTGGAAAAAATCAAGAGAGCTAGCACTCAAAAAGACATACGAAGGTGATAGGGAAACCCACCCGTGAGGTTGGATTACCATTTGAGAAGCTTGGAGCTTCAAGGATCATCCATGGCCGAATTTCTTGGAGGACCAAACAGCCCACTGCCATGACTTCTTGAAGGAGGGCAAAAAAGTTTTTATGTTCGTCGCATCGCTCAACCTCTCGATGTAAGTATTCCGCAACTTCGTTGATTGTATTCACATGTGTTTTATGCTTGATTATCGATCTTTGGGACCATAGAACTCCAACAATGTCTTCATACCCGGAGTTCCATACCCGACATGCAAAACCCCATACCCGAGGTGTCACAGTTACGTCTCCATACCTAGAGTGTCGTGGTAGTGTCTCCATACTCGGAGTGTCATACCCGGCAAAACTGATACTGATGCTGATGTGGGCCTCGCCCCCGGGACTTATCCCCAAAACTGATATTGTTGCTGATGTGGGCCTCGCCCCCGGGACTCATCCCCAAAATTGATATTGACAATGTGATGGTTCATTTCAACATAATGTAGTGCCTCTCACGAGATAATCCAGATAGTTAAACCTACTTTCGTCCTCAATGGATGATTCGTGTCGAAACCAGAGAAACTTCAAAGTACTTAGTATACTCAAATCTGATCGTCTGCATGAATGATTTGAACTAGACTCCTAGTATAGGTGTGCCAAGGCTCTTTCGCGGCTTAATCCTTAAGTAAGCCAACTCGATTATTTTATCTCGATGAATTGGGATCAATGGGTCAAACCAACCTAGATGTCTTGATCATACGCTGTTCTTACTTCCTCGTACTCAACATGATATGGTTTTCTTCTTTTTTCTTCCGTCTCTCTCTTTACTTTCTTTTCATTTTGAACTTTCTTTTTATTTATTTTCTTTCTTTTTTTCTTTTTCTTCTTTTCTTTCTTTTTCTTTCTTTGACACACCTACCATTTAAGGTAGCATTAATTCTCATGGTGGTAATAATACTCGCCTTTGGGTAGCTTCACGCTTATCGGTTATAGGCGGTCTATTTTTCCTTTTCTTTTCATTGCAGAGACTTTTTCTTTATTTTCAACCGTATCATATATCGTAGCATAAGTAAACCAGGATGGACATCTAGGCAAGCGGTCATTCACTGATCCGTCATCTCTTCAACTAGTCATCTTGCCGATCACTCAGGCTTCTACTACTAAAATCCTATAATAAAGTGCTCATGAGTCCAGTCGAGATCACCCACTCAGAGTATTGGATGAGAGCACATCTCGCACTTATCGTTTCTAAGGTTTCTCCTTACAGCAAATAATATCATCACCGGGCATATGCTTAACCATCAAGGATTTCTCTTTTTTTTTTTACTCACTCCACTGGAATTCTTCCTTTCAACCGCTGATAATGTGTGCTTTGGTCCCTTGGATTCCTCCCTGAAAAATTGTTTATACCGTTTTGTTGCTCTTACTTGTGTTTTGCCGTTTTTCTTTATTTTCTTTGAGACATGAGAACACAAACAAAACAACAGAATAAAAAAACACGCGCATGTGATGTGTACGTATGCATGTGTGGAGGTACTCCTTGTTCTTGATGGGTTAGCCCCTCATTGTGCTCCTTGGTGCCATGTGCCTATGCATGTCTCTGGTCGCTCCCTAGGTTTGCTTATAGTTTCCTTCTGTCGTTTCTTTTCTGGTGATTGTACAGTTCTCTTTTGTTCGAAACCTGTAAACATAGAACAAACACAAAAATTGCAAGTACATTACATGTATGCATGCATGGATTTCCTATCCCGTTGGGTTAGGTCTTCTGCTAGTTCTCCCAGTAACTGCTATGTCTTTTCTCTTTCTCAAGAAAATTATTGCTTCAACCTATCCACGTTGATTGGCTCGGTGAACTCGTTCCCTTCTAAGTCTGACAGTCTCACTGCCCCGTTTCCCATTATCTTCTTGACTATGTAGGGTCCTTCCTAGTTTGGTCTGAACTTTCCTCTCGGGTCTGTCGATGATGGCTTCGACTGCTTAAGTACCAAATCACCCTCTCTAATCTTAGAAGGATGCACCTTTTTGTTGAATACTCGGGCCAATCTCTTCTGGTATAACTACATGTGATGTAAGGAGTTCATCATCTTCTCATCCACCAGTGATAACTGTTCAAATCTCTGCGAGGTCCATTCTTGTTCAGGTAACTCTGTTTCTGCTAATACCCGCATGGACTGTATCTCAACTTCCATCGACATTACTGCTTCCATTGCCTTTCGAAATTCTTCTTTTCTTAAACATTTTAGCTGAATGCCATTCGCTTGTCTTTTGTATAGTTATCCCTTCAAACTCACATATTGAGAAGTAACTCCTGAATGATTATCTTGTTCTTCTTGAAAGGTAGAGACTCAGGGAAGTAAGTGAAATAAACGTCTTTATTATTATTAAGAAAAAGGTTCGAACAAGTAGACAAAATCAATGTCTTTATTAAAAATGCAGGATTGCAATCAAATAAGCCAGGAAGAACAGTTTCATCATTCGCAGCATTGCCTTCTTCCTCGACTTATGGTTCTCCAGTGCTGTCATTCCCCATCCCAATGAAAAAAAATGGGTGGTTGAGAGTTTGGAGGACAAAGTTTTCGGGCAAGCCGGAGTTGATCATGTAGGTGGGTGGTGGAACGGAGTGGTAGTTTGGTAGGGGGTTATGGTATGTGTTGGGCTGTTCTTTTTCAGGGTTGGGTATTTTGTGGGAGTCTATGAGGTCTTGGATTTCGTGTCTGAGGCGGGCACAACTGTCAGTGTCATGATCGTTTTACTGGTAGAAGTGACAATAACGGTTCATGTTGAGGTGTGGTGGGGGAGGATTTGGAAGTTGTTTAGCCTCTAAGGGTTTTAGGAGTCCTTGCCTTGCCAACTTCTCAAGCACCTTGGACAAAGGTCTACCCAAGTTGGAGAAACGCCAGTTCTTGATGGCAGCAACCTCAACAGAAACAGGCTTGGCACCTAATGGCCCTCTGATAGTCCTCCTATTTTTGCCATAGAACTTCATTTCCTCAACTTCTTCTTCCTCAATGTCCATGATAGTCAACCTCAACTGTCAAAAATCAACAATCATCGAAGTCATCCTCCTTAGCTTGCCATAAATGGAGGGCTTGGTGCCCTTGATGATTATTTTGATATGGTCATTCTCCGAGGGCCGAGTCTGCTTTTTCAAAAGCTGGCTTCTCCAGCGGTCCACGTAATCCTTGAAGCTCTCATCTGGCTTCTGCTTGGTATTCTCCAAGTCGTGAAGTGACAAGTCGATCTCCAAATCTGTTACGTACTGAGCCAGAAAGGCCTCTGCCAACGCTCTCCAATCATCCTTGACTTTGCTCTCAAGGCCATAATACCATACCACGGGTGCCCCCTCAAGCGACATCCCGAATATTTTCTTAACTTGAAGCTTTGATAGACCCACTAAACTCATAACTGAAACATACTATCTGAGATGGACCCTCGGATCCCCATTCCCGTTGAACTTGGCCATATCAGGCATCTTGAATTGAGCTGGCAACTGTTCTTTAAAAGTCATTTCCTCATAATCTAGCAAGTCTTCATGTTTACCCCTCATCTTGCAAGAAACCGATTCCACCTGATCCCGGAGCTTCTGCAACTCTGCCTGAGACCTGATTATTCTTCCTGCCGCATATTCAGCCATGTCATCATCAAAAGCGGGGATGTCATCCCCCAACCTGTTCGGAGGCTCCTCACGCCTCACATTCACAGATTTTCCCCCAGCACGGGGCACAACCATATTAGCCATAGTAGTAGTCAAGGCTTGCAACTGTTCAGTAACCTTGGTAAGATTGGTCTCCAACTGATCCATACGGGATACCTCGGGCTCTGGCCAATATGGGTCAAACCCAAATACCAATGCCCAAGTAAGGAATCACCCTCATTTGCCAAGAAACCAATTTTGGCCCATAAGGCCCAATTAAACTTTTAAAGCCCATTTGTTATATTTGGACTTAATGGAATGATTTAGGCCCAATATGGATCCAATCCATTTGGACCAAGCCTACTTGGCACAACCAAGTCCATAAGGCCCAAATACAACAATTACAAGCCCAATTCAAAATCAAGCCCAATTAATCAAATTTTAAAATTCCAAATTTTATAATTCAATTAACGAAAGTGTAATACATTAATTAATTATCCAAAGTAATATTTCCAAAATATAAATTTAATCAATTAATTATGTATTCATTTGTTCAACTTATGTCCAACATTTTTGAACCAAAAATCATCTCATTACATGCTTCAACACTCACGACATTTATTGGTTTTATTTGTCCGATTTTGTTTTCAATCCGATTGAATTTTAAATAAACATTACCCAATTGTTTCAAGTCATCCAATGATCAAACAAACAAAAAATACCATGACATAAAAGGTTAACAAACTCTCTGCCAAGCAAAGATTAAGGGGAAAAATTGATCCAATTAATATTTTATGAAATTGATCATAAATAACTCCAAGTCATCCATATACAAGCATGCTCAAACAATTAATTTGGTTAAATCATGCTCAAAATCAATTTACCCAAATTTTACCCTAATCATTTTCATGCTTAAACCTTGCTCCATGATACCATTATTGGTTTCTAGTGTGGTTCCAAGATCAATATAAGCATATAAATAGAATAAATACGCAACGAAGAGTGGCGAAAACACACTTACATTGAACGGCTTTTGGATGTGATGATCAACAAAAATTCCTCCCTTGCTTGTTGTATTCGGCCAAGGTGACTTTGTTGATGAAGATGACCAAGCTCCAAGCTTCAATGGATTCCAAGCTCTTAGTTTGGTTTCCCTATCACCTTGTATTGATCCTCAAATATGCCAGCAAGATGGAAGAAAGAAAACAATTTCTTTTCTCCTTGGAGAGCTCACGGCAAAGCATGAATATGAGGGAGAGAGTTTTGTGTTTTTCAAATTTTCTTTTCTAAAAACAATAATGAAAAAGCTATTCCAAAATTTGGTATTTGATTACCAAAAGTCAATCCCAAGTTTTGGCTCCAAAATGGCATTAAATGCCCACACTAACCAATATCATGAATAATGACTGAATGTCACTCACCAAAAAGGTGACTTGACATCTATCACTAAAGTGACGAGTGATGTGACTCGCGATGTGACTTGTGGCCGTACTTGATTCAAAATCGGAGTGGCGTCGCAAACACATTCCGGGCTCGGTTTCATTAATTCCGAATTAACGAGTTTTCCGTTGCGTCGTAATTAAATCAAATTTAATTAAATAATCATGCCTAGTAAAATTACTATTCACGTCGCTTGCGAATTAATTCTAAATGAATTCGTTAGCCTGAATTAAAATCTAATTTTAATTCCGCGTCGAAATCCAATTTTGTTTACTATATCGAATATATTATATTGTCGATTAATTCCAAATTAATCGTTCTCTCTCTTCAAATAGTACTTTATCCCAGATAAAGTATCTCCGCTATTAATCCCAGATTAATAAAGTTCGAATCATACGTCATCGGTGAATCTTCGTGAAGCGACCTAAGAGATCCATGGATATGTTGGCAGTAAATTCGGTCGTCGGACTATCCGAACACGTACGTACCTTGTACTACGTTCTTACCTATTTACGAGATAAGGTTGGCTTCTAGCAAAGTGTCATGCCTACCCAATTCTCCAGAAATATTCTTAATGGAATATATAATCTATGTCAGGTGTAGTATACGTAGTATTACGTATCTTGTGATCCAGTATCTGATGTCACATGCAAGGCCTGGGGCTGGAATAGTGTCTGCCCCATACGAAGCATATATCAGATCACTAGCAACAAGTCTCTTTATTATCGGATAATCATGACCTAGTCATATTATCCCGATGGTTACAACCCAATAGAGAACCAGTTTGTATCCATGCGTGACCATCATCTCCATATGACTCAAGTGATACTTCCATCTTGACATCACACCTAATAAACTACGATTCTCAATAAACCCAGAAGAGGTGTACACAGAACCTGTTAAAGTCCTAGACGACCAAAACCAAAGTGTATTGATTGTCGCAAGTACTAGCGATGCAAGTCTCAGGTTAAGACCAAATACACCTACCCTAATACGGACTCCCATAGACAAATAGTCATACTACCAATGGAATTCCGTGGGGTCTATCCAGAGCGAAGCTGTTTTCTGTTCCATCGGTAAAACACAACCTCCTACCACACTTGCATAAGTATCCAATACTTATATATATGAGAACTATGATGTTACTCTTCCATAACACGTACAAGTGTGATACTAGTCTATTCCGCATTATCGATGTCCAGTCTCGATAATACTACGACTAGGGATATTTAATGATTAAACCGTCGTGGATTGATACTGTCTCATATCATCTCAATCCGGAACTAATCATAAGGACTTTCATCATTCTCACATTTAAGTAATCTAATTACGAAATGATACAAGGCAATTTCCATTGCTACATAATTCATTTGTACAAAAACACAATGTCTTTTACAAATAGTGATACTATGGGTCATAACTGTCTAACAATCTCCCACTTGGCCTATAGCCAGTCACTCAAGCATCTAATACCTGAACTATATACATGTCACTCAAACTTTTGCTGAGATATAACTTTCATCAGCGGATCTACAATGTTGTCATCTGATGCGACCTTCTCGATCTTCACATCACCACGATGTATGATCTCACGAATCAGATGGAAATGACGAAGAACATGCTTAGATTGATGATGAGACTGCGGTTCCTTAGCCTGCGCTATAGCCCCGTTATTGTCACAATACAACGGAACGGGCTCAGCTGCTAATGGAACTACTCCTAATCTAATTAGGAATTTTCGGATCTAAACTGCCTCCTTTGCTGCTTCAGTTGTAGCGATATACTCCGCTTCAGTTGTTGAATCGGCAAATGTCTCTTGCTTGGAAGATTTCCAGCTCACTGCTCCATTATTTAAACAAAATACGTACCCTGATTGCGACATGAAGTCGTTTTTGTCGGTTTGGAAACTTACATCGGTATACCCAGTTACCTCAAGTTCTCCATCTCCATAGATTAAGAAAGCATCCTTAGTTCATCTAAGATCCTTAAGGATATTCTTAACCGCAATCCAGTGACCTTCACCTGGATCGGTCTGATAGCGACTACACATGCTCAAAGCATATGAGACATTTGGTCTTGTACATATCATGGCATACATGATCGATCCGACTATTGAGGTGAACGATATCTGACTCATGTTGTCTCTCTCATCTTGAGTTTTAGGACATATGTCCTTAGATAGAGTGACGCCATGTGACACTGGCAACAGTCCCCTCTTGGACTGATCCATGTTGAATCTCTTCAACACTTTGTCAATGTACGTGCTCTGGGAGAGTCCAAGCAGCTTTCTAGATCTATCCCGGTAGATCTTTATTCCCAGAATAAAGGTTGCTTCTCCCAGATCTTTCATGGAGAATTTTAAAGAAAGCCAAGTTTTCACCGATGTTAACATGGGAATGTCATTTCCTATAAGAAATACATCGTCAATAAAAAGGACAATGAAAGTCAGTGCGCTCCCATTAAACTTCTTGTATACACAAGGATCATCTTCGTTTTGAACGAAATCATACTCTTTTATGATCTCATCAAAACGTTGGTTCCAAGAACGCGACGCTTGCTTCAGTCTATAAATGGGATTTGACTTGAAAACTTGTTTGCATGTTTAGGCACGACAAAACCATCAAGCTGTTCCATATAAACATCCTCTAACAGGTTTCCATTAAGGAAAACAGTTTTGACGTCCATCTGCCATATCTCGTAATCGAAATATACAGCAATAGCAAGCATTATCCGAATGGATTTAATCATGGCAACATGTGAGAAAGTTTCGTCGAAATCGACACCATGTCGTTGACGATACCCCTTTGCTACAATCCTAGCTTTGTACGTTTGTATGTTGCCATCCATGTCGGTCTTCCTTTTGAAGACCCATTTGCATCCAATAGGCTTTATGCCTTCTGGTGCATCAACCAGTGTCCAAACTTGGTTGGTGTACATGGAATCCATTTCGGACTTCATGGCATTTTGCCATAAACCGGAGTCGATACCTTGTATCGCTTCCTCATACGTAGCCAGCTCGTCTTCTTCAATGAGATTATTATCTACATGAGGTGAGATCAGAAACCCATACCTCTCAGTATGTTTTCTGACTCTCTCCGACCTACGCGGTCCTTGTGTAATCGAAGATTATGGTACAGCTTCATCTCTGATGAACTGTTCATGTTCCGTTGAGGATTCCATGCCAGGAACAGTATCACTCCGATTTTCATCGAGTTCTACTTTCCTCCCACTTATTACTTCATTTAGGAATTCCTTCTCAAGGAAAACCACATGTAGAGCAACAAATACTTTGTTCTCTCGTGGGTGATAGAAGTAATATCCTTTGGTTTCCCTAGGATATCCTACAAATAGGCATTTATCCGATTTGGGTTCTAGTTTGGTACCTTCCAAATGTTTGACGTATTCCCAGCAACCCCAAATTTTAAGGAATGAGAAACCCAGTTTCTTTCATGTCCATATCTCATACGGAGTCTGTTGAACAGACTTTGACGGAACCTTATTCAAAATAAGTATTGAACTGTTTAATGCATATCCCCAGAAGGAAATAGGTAGTTCAGTGCAACTCATCATAGACCTTACCATGTCTAACAAAGTTCGGTTTCTCCGTTCGGACACACCATTTAATTGCGGTGTCTAGGAGGAGTCCACTATGAAAGAATACCATATTCTTTCAAGTAGTCAAGAAACTCATTGCTCAAGTATTCTCCACCACGGTCCGACCGTAATCTCTTAATATTTTTACCGGTCTGTTTTTCTACTTCCTGTCGAAACTCTTTGAATTTCTCAAAAGTTTCCGACTTGTGTCTCATAAGATACACATAACCATAATGCGATGCATCATCCGTAAAGGTTACGAAGTATTCATATCCACCTCTAGCCTGGCTAGACATGGGCCCACAAACGTCACTATAGTTCGGTGGCACGTATACCTTTACCGGTAACTGGTGATTTAGGCATTTTTCCTAATAAGCAAGATTCGCAGATGTCATATGAATTTGGATCAAATAAGTCCAAGTACCCACTCTTCGAAAGTGTGGATATGCGAGTCTTGTTTATGTGTCCCAGACGACAGTGCCACATATAAGTTTCATCTTTATGACTTACTTTAAGCCTTTTGTTTGTTACATTTTGAGATTGATTTATATTCAGAATATAAAGACCATTATTTGCATCAGCTGTGCAAATTTCTATATCATTTTTATACATAAAACACCCAGTGTTTCTAAATACAAAAGTGTACCCATATTGGGCTAACATAGATACAGAAATTATATTCCTAGTCAAACTAGGTACAAAATAACAGTTTTTAAGTTCAAGTACATGCCCCGAGGTCAGTTCTAAAACAAAAGTGACAACGGCCAAAACGGTGACTGGAGTCCCATTTCCAACACGGAGGTCAATCTCTCCTGAGGCCAGTCTCCTGCTAATCCGTAGATACTGCACATCAGTACAAATGTGAGTACCACAACCAGAATAAAAAATCCAATTTTTAAAACTAGAAGTAGTCATGTTTATTTCTATAACAAACATACCTGAGGCTGGTGCCTTGCCCGCCTTTATCTCCTTCTGGAGCGCCTTGTACTCGCGGCAGTCACGCTTCCAGTGACCCCGCTTCCCGCACTAGAGGCATACATCCTGAGACTTCTCCTTAGGCTTCCCAGAATCCTTTGACATTTTTCCCTTGCCCTTCTTCTTATGCTTCTTCTTTTTAACACCTCCAGTAACCTTGAGCCCAGCCCTCGGAGTCCGAGATGTAGAAAAAAAGTACGCCTTGCGCTTCTTGCCCTTAAGAAGTTCCTTTTCTGCCTCACGCAGCGTGAACATTAGCTCTCCAAGTGTCTGCTCTTGGTTCATCATGTTATAGTTCATGATGAACCCACTCAAAGTGCCGGGGAGAGACTGCAAGATCAAATCTATTGAGGTCTTTATCTCAAAGACAATCCCCATTTGTCTAAGCTGATCGATATCGGTAATCATCTGTGTCACATGATGTTCAACAGATGTACCCTCTGACATCCGAGCGCGGAAGAGCTTCTTCTGCAACTCATATCTTTGCGATCTAAGATAAGATCGGTGTAGATCATTTAACTTCGCCAACATGTTATAGGGATCCAATCACTTGTTTTGTCGACGAATTGCTGAGTCATAGCAGCAAACATGATAGATTGATCAGTGGTGTTGTCATCACTATGTGTCTTCCAAAGATCTAGCTCGAGCAACTGATCAGATCTGGGCTTAGGCCCAAGAGGTCTCTCTATAGTATATAACAGCCTCTCAAATCCAAGGACTATCCTTAGATTCATGTCTCAATTGGAAAAGTTAGTGTCGTTGAAGACATTATCGCCCATGATGATGTCCCGGACACTATTCTTTCCTGTCATTTTAATCGCGATAGTCCAACTATCCAATTAACAATGTAAGGGTATAGTCTAACTGTTACAAGAAAAATAACATAATATTAGTCCAACTAATAAAATAATTTGATGAAATAATTTGAAAGCGCGTAAAGCTAAGTATTTGAATGAAATTGCAAATTCAATACTAGCCTCCCACTATTTTTTGGCGAGCCTCTAACCTTCTGTTGAGTACTCAGGAAACCTAGTTTCCTAGTGGGCTAGGATCCCGTTAAATACCACACAACCTTGACTTTGGCCAACAGACTGTATGATATTTAACTAGGTAGATCTCGAAGATCAATTGGATCTCATCCAATTCCTAGATCCGGTAGGTGGACCTCCAAGTCAAAAATATATATACAATATATATGCCAATATATCCAATATATTTTCCTAACCTTTTCCTCTGAATCAACTAAGCCTTGGCTTTGGCACAACAAGCTTAATGATTCCAGTTAAGTGGGACCCATTGACGTTGGAAAGCTTCGTAACTTGGACAAAGGTCTTGACTTTGGCCAATAAACCAGTGCCAATTTTGGATCTTGAGTAAGGATCACTCAATGGAAGGAAAACACTTAATATGTTTTGACGGTTTTTCGCTTAAATTGGCAACCAATTTATTATCTTTGTTAGGTTTCATCATTCACCCTTAAGCATGCATTCTAAAAGCATAATAAGGCGCGGAAAGTAAATTAATAACGATATGCGGATGGATATTTAACAACTTGTTCCTAGAACAAATCACTCAATTTCCTCTCCTCGGCTAGCACTATTCTACTTCTACCCAATTATAATACAATAATAGAAAACTCATTAACATTAAGGGGAATTAGGTGAGAAGAGAATACAAAGAATCAATAAAGAGAGAAGGATGGACACGCAGGTCCAGTTTATAAATTCTGAATTTACAACAATTTATAAAATTGCCCTTTCCCTTCTAATATCTATCCGATATACGATATTCATTCATCGCATCCATGTATTCATTCAAGCATATTATCCAATCACTCTAATCAAATTAATTAATATTTGAATATTAGTGATCATCTAATGTTCAAACAATGATTTGATTTGCGCGAGTCCAACTCGTTTGTGAATAAGTACTCGAAGTACAAATTCTTGAATTATATCGAACTACTCTTTAAATATAATTTAATTCGTATTCAATACTAATTCATTCATTTAATTCCAAATTAAATAACTACACTTTTTAATGCGCTTTAACGACTTAGATTCCAAATCTAATCTTAATGGGTCTCAAAGCCCAATTACCATCCAATGTTGTTTAATTAAAAGTCCAATGGGCTTTCAATTGATTTCATAAGGCATGGGCTCTGGTCAATATGGGCCAAACACAAATACCAAGGCCCAAGTAAGGAATCACCCTCATTTGCCAAGAAACCAATTTTGGCCCATAAGGCCCAAATTAGGCCCAATATGGATCCAATCCATTTGGCCCAAACCTACTTGGCCCAACCAAGTCCATTAGGCCCAAATACAACAATTACAAGCCAAATTCAAAATCAAGCCCAATTAATCAAATTTTAAAATTCCAAATTTTATAATTCAATTAACCAAAGTGTAATACATTATTAATTATCCAAATTAATATTTCCAAAATAAAAATTTAATCAATTAATTATGTATTCATTTGTTCAACTTATGTCCAACATTTTTGAACCAAAAATCATCTCATTACATGCTTCAACACTCACGACATTTATTGGCTTTATTTGTCCGATTTTGTTTTCAATCCGATTGAATTTTAAATCAACATTATCCAATTGTTTCAAGTCATCCAATGATCAAACAAAAACAAAATACCATGACATAAAAGGGTACCAAACTCTAGGCAAAGCCAAGATTAAGTGGAAAATTGATCCAATTAATTTTTTATGAAATTGATCATAAATAACTCCAAGTCATCCATATACAAGCATTCTCAAACAAGTAATTGGTTAAATCATGCTCAAAATCAGTTTACCCAAATTTTACCCTAATCATTTTCATGCTTAAATCTTGCTCCATGATACCATTGTTGGTTTCTAGGGTGGTCCCAAGATCAATATAAGCATATAAATAGAATAAATATGCAACGAAGAGTGGCGGAAACACACTTACATTGAACGACTTTTGGATGTGATGATCAAAAAAATTCCTCCCTTGCTTGTTGTATTCGGCCAAGGTGACTTTGTTGATGAAGATGACCAAGCTCCAAGCTTCAATGGATTACCAGCTCTTAGTTCGGTTTCCCTATCACCTTGTATTGATCCTCAAATGTGCTAGCAAGATGGAAGAAAGAAAACAATTTCTTTTCTCCTTGGAGAGCTCACGGCAAAGCACGAAGAGGAGGGAGATAGTTTTGTGTTTTTCAACTTTTTTTTTCTAAAAACAATAATGAAAAAGCTATTCCAAAATTTGGTATTTTATTCCAAAAGTCAATCCCAATTTTGGCTCCAAAATGCCATTAAATGCCCACACCAACCAACATCATGAAAAGTGACTGCATGTCACTCACCAAAAAGGTGACTTGACATCTATCACTAAAGTGACGAGTGATGTGACTCGCGATGTGACTTGTGGCAGCACTTGATTCAAAATCGGAGTGGCGTCGCAAACACATTCCGGGCTCGGTTTCGTTAATTCCGAATTAACGAGTTTTTCGTTGAGTCGTAATTAAATCAAATTTAATTAAATAATCATGGTTAGCAAAATTACTATTCACATCGCTTGCGAATTCATTCTAAATCAATTCGTTAGCCCGAATTAAAATCTAATTTTAATTCCGCGTCGAAATTCAATTTCGTTTAATATATCGAATATATTATATTATCGATTAATTCCAAATTAATCGTTCTCTCTCTTCAAATAGTACTTTATCCCAGATAAAGTCTCTTCGCTATTAATCCCATATTAATAAAGTTCGAATCATACGTCATCGGTGAATCTTCGGGAAGCGACCCAAGAGATCACTGGATATGTTGGTAGTAAATCCGGTCGTCGGACTATCCGAACACGTACGTACCTTGTACAACATTCTTACCGATTTATGAGACAAGGTTGGCTTCTAACAAAGCGCCATGCCTACCCAATTCTCCAGAAATATTCTTAATGGAATATATAATCTATGTCAGGCGTAATATACGTAGTATTGCGTATCTTGTGATCCAGTATCTGATGTCACATGCAAGGCCTGAGGCTGGAATAGTGTCTGACCCGTACGAAGCATATATCGAATCACTAGAAACTAGTATCTTTATTATCAGATAATCATGACCTAGTCATATTATCCCGATGGTTGCAACCAAATAGAGAAAAAGATATGTATCCATGCGTGACCATCATCTCCATATGACTGAAGTGATACTTCCGTCTTGACATCACACCCAATACACTACGATTCTCAATAAACCCAGAAGAGGTGTACACAGAACCTGTTAAAGTCCTGGATGACCAAAACCAAAGCGTATTGATTGTCACAAGTACTAGCGATGCAATTCTCAAGTTAAGACCAAATACACCTACCCTGATACGGACTCCCATAGACACATAGTCAAACTACCAATGGGATTCTGTGTGGTCTATTCAGAGCGAAGCTGTTTTCCGTACCATCAGTAAAACACAACCTCCTACCACACTTGCATAAGTATCCAATACTTAAATATATGAGAACTATGTTGTTACGCTTCCATAACACACACAAGTGCGATACTAGTCTATTCCGCATTATCGATGTCCAGTCTCGATAATACTACGACTATGGATATTTAATGATTAAACCATCGTGGATTGATACTGTCTCATATCATCTCAATCCGGAACTAATTATAAGGACTTTCATCATTCTCAGATTTAAGTAATCTAATTACGAAATGATAAAAGGCAATTTCCATTGCTACATAACTCATTTGTACAAAAACACAATGTCTTTTACAAATAGTAACGCTATGGGTCATAACTGTCTAACATGTTATCGGCCTTTTGATGAGCCTTCCATCCTTTCTAACCCAAAGAATCTATGATGTCTTTTAAAATTCTCAGTCAGCATATATGTTTGCAATGCATGGAATATATAAGTCGGCCTCTTGTCATTTTAAAGATTCAATCACATTATTGCAAGGTGCAAATTTGTCCCAGTTGAAAAGGCCCAACAGGTTTACACCTTTGCGATAACATGGCTAAACAACTTCAAATGATAAGGGGCCCAAACACAGGATGGTTCATCGATATTATAGAAAATTTTAGCCCAATTGTCATAAGATACAGACTCATCCCAGTTTAAATGGCCCAACAAGTTCGCATTTTTGACAAGAAATCCAACTGAATCCAAATGATGATGGCCCCTAAACACAAGCACAAGGAAATAGTTTCTATTGGTCATACAAATATGGTCTACGTATGGGTTTGCGGGAGTGTAGACAATGGCTCTCGCTGGCGAAGGATTGCCCAAAACTAGGTCTCCCCACTCAAGAGTTCGAGTGACCAATTGAGCACACATTTTTTATACCTTACGGTATGTGCCAACGAGTTATGGTGCGTGACTAACTGTCAAATAGATTTCCTATTGTAGATTCCCCAGTGGGAGGGTGAAGCAAACTCTCTTAAATACCCAAGCCTCTTAGGCTCTTATCGCCTTGGTGACAGGAATAAACAACAAGTCCTCCAAATTAGTCTGTCACAGTGGGCAACGGGTAATGATTATCTAGGTGCCTTCACAGATTTTCCTTATAGAAAGGTAGTGAATGAAGGAAGACACCAAACCATCACCTAGCCTTAATAATGTATTTGATTAAACCCCTTCAACCACTATAGACACGTTTAACTAAAGCCAAAACCACAATCACTACAAGATATTATTTCGGGGCGCCGATTCTATATCCCCAATGGAGTCGCCAGGCTATAGGACACAGAAATCGGCGACACTGTTCTAGGCTCGCGGCCTAGTTGGGAGTACGGAATAGCCCACAGGGGACTAAATCGGAGAATAAAGGAGTCGCCACCCGATGTGAACCGAGACAATGATTTAAGGCCGCACTCACCCCCTCGCAGGGAAGACCTAGACCTTGTGCAATAATTTAACCAAGTCTACGCAATATATATTCCTAAGAGTATTCTAGATCTAGTTCGCATTTATAAAAATAAATCCTATATCTAAGTTTGCATGCTTTAAAAGTAAGTCATCATAACGGAAACACACGATAAAATAATAATCTCATGAGCATATTGAATTATCAAACACGAAAAAAAAAAAAAATAACGACCTAAACATAAACGTAAATTAAATTCCTAATGCGAAAGCAAATAACTAAATCATACGTAAAGAAATAACATACTAATGACTAAATCATGCTTAAAAATAAATAACATGCTAACGACTAAATCATGCTTAAAAATAAATAACATACTAATGACTAAATCATGCTCAAACACAAAGTTGGATGAAACGAAATATGTGTGTCTCTCAAGCGGTACGTGGCATTGTATCGCGAGTGAAGACTACACTACTGTCCATTCGGATTCGGCTATGGAATTTACGTCCGAGTTTCCATCTGATGTACCGCAAGAGAGAACACATATTCCATTCATCCGAAATTCATATCATACACCAATCCATAATACTCATGTGAAATAAAGTAAGAAAATAAATAAAAACAAATGAGAATAAATAAAAAAGGGTGCCCTCAGGTCTAACCTCTTAAGTCGTCTCTCGGAAGTGCGCTACGCGGTTGTCGGAACGGTTGATGCTCTGTAACTCCTCTAGTTCACTGGTTCGTTGTTTCTCTTCGTTGCCTCGCTGCTCGGGCTGCTGTTTTACTCCATTTTGCTACTGTTTCTTGTTGTGTTTTTTTGTTACTGTTTCGTAATAATTAGGGACTGTTTTTAGGTGATTTTTGTGGTAATGGGGGCTGATTTTCTTGACAATTTTCTATGGTCAGAAAGTAGTTTTACTGGGAAGATTTTTGGTGATTTAAGTGCAGTTTTTTGGGGACTGGTGGTGCAGTTTTTCGGTGATCTAAGGCTGTGTTTCAGGGGCTATTTTCGGTGGTCAGAGGCTGTTTTCAGTGGTCAGAGACTGTGTTTCAAGGGCAGTTTTTGGTGATTAGATGATGTGTTTCAGGGGCTATTTTCGGTGGTCAGAGGCTGTGTTTCAGTGGTCAGAGGCTGTATTCGGTGGTCAGGGGCTATGTTTCAGGGGCTATTTTCAGGGGTATTTGGGGAATGTTATTGGCGTGAGTCAGGGGCTGTATGAGGGTTGTTATAGGCGTGAGTTAGGGGCTGTATGAGGGTTGTTATATGCATGAATCAGGGGCTGATTGAAGGCTATTATGAGCGTGTTTCAGGGGCTATTTTGAGGGCTGTTATGAAAATGAGTCAGGGTTATTTTGAGGGCTATGTGAGACGTGAAGTTGAGGCAGTTTAGGGAAGGGCTATAAGAGACGTTATGGTGAATGGCTTGTGTGAAAGGTGTTACGTGTTGAAGGCTGATGCGTGAGTGGAGTGATGGTTTGCGTGAAGGATGAGGGCTATGTTGAAGGATGATGCGTGAAGTTGAGTGATGGCTTGCGTGAGAGATGAGAGCTGTGTTGAAAGCTGATGCGTGAATTTGAGGCAGTTCAGTGAAGGTTTGTGCCGCAGTGGAAGAGGGTTGTAGGTGTGAATGGAATAGGTTATTTTCTTTGTGTTTTCGTGAGAATGAGCCAGTGGTTTCAAGGTTGAGTTAAGGCTTCTTTTTATAGGCAAAAGGATAGGGTAATCCTTGTGTGAATAGGGAAAGGATTTGGCAATTATGGGAAATATCTTTTAATTAGTATGTGGTAAGGAAAAGATCTCTTTAATTATGAATATGATTTGATTTTATTTGATTTGATCTTTTTTACTTAGGGAAAGTAATTTAATTGAATTAGGAAAGCATTTGATGAAATTTGATTTGTATTTTTTGGGGAAGGTGATTTGTCTTAATTTTAGCATGTGTTTAATGTGTTATTTTGTTTATTTTGGAAGGTGATGGGCGTGTACTTTAGTGATTTGGTCGTGGGCTTAGCTTATTTCGGTGGGCTTTGTGTGTGGCTTGGTGGTGTGTGGGCTTGGTGTGTGACTTGCGGGGGTTTGGGCTAAGAATATGTTTTAAAACAGAGGTCCAACAAGCGAACCCAAAGTTAAACAAGCGAATTAAATCCAACAAAATTTCAATGTCTGACTCTCCATTCCGACGTCCGTTTCCAGTGACTTCCACAATTTAAAGAGGTAGTGTCTCCGTGTGAGACTCATCATCGGGACTTATATGCGAAAATACAGTGCCTACAATAGGGTCAGTGGGACTGTGCAAATTTATTTTTAGTGTTATATATGCTAACGACATTATCATTATTAATGTAATAATGAGATGTTGTGAGGTAAAAGGTTTACCTAAGTCTTTTTTCTCAGTGAAAGCAGTGGAATAGTCTATAATATATTTGATATAAAGTTTTATATATGATATAAAACTAAGAGACTTGTGAGAAACTCCCATTAGTCGTGTATTAGATATGATCTAATAAAGGACACAATAAAACTATCAGTATGACAGTTAGTATATCTGTTTGACAGTTAGTGTGTCTTATGAATATAATATTTATCTTTCGTAAAAGATGATTCCTTAGTCGAAAGAGAAATTGATTAGAATGTCTAATCAATCTTATGCATTATAGGATAATGGCATAATGAATACTATATTATGTGCGATTAAAGATATCAATTTAATCATAACTGTTACGAGTTATTTTGATATGCTGCAGACCATATGATGGATCTTGAAACATATTATTTGTTATCTTAGAGATATTAAGAATGAGTTTCTTATTCATGGAGAATTTAGTATGCAACTATAATGTTAGATTAGTTTTGATCCTAATTATGACATTAGATGCTCTATGTCATATAAAGTCAGAAAAGATGCAGTGGGAGTGTCACTGTTGATTCTATTAAACTAGTGGAATCAGTTGAAACTTATGAAGTATTGACTTATGAAGTTGCATAATGACCCTATAGATTACAAGTTTTCATATTAATGTAGTGTTTGTGGTTGTGTCATAGTATTTGGATTTGATCTCTAAATACATAGACAACTCAGTAGCTATAGCACAATACTGATATAACATCTGAGTCATATTAAAGTGGAATTTGGATTCTATAAAATATGAATGATGCTGGCTAAGAAGAACGATTGAGTTTGTTGGACGGACTCAATTTGTTAAAGCGGGCTTACTTGTTGTTGCCTGCCTTTTGAGTGCTAGGTGAGCTCTTGAGGGCCATGAGTATATGATATACATTGAGATGTGTATATGTTACCTTGGATTGGCATTAGAGTAGTGGGAGAAATTTTCAGGGTTGGTGCTCAGAGTGCCAATCCGGATCGTATTTATGTTCGATTCATGAATACGAGCATTTCATTTTTCCATAATATTACTTATTTAATGGTAGCACCTCTTGTCTTTTATACGCATATTCGATCTAATTACGATTAGATATCTAATTACGATTAGATTGAAACTAATTATGGTTTAGTGATACGTGTATATTAGACAAAGACCCTAGGATTTATAATGTAGTGTGCAGTTACAACATAGTTTGTAATTGACATTGGGAAACACACTATAAGATGTATATCCTTAAATAAAGTTCCTAGTCAATATTTACTAACATGTGTCGGTTAGTAAAATCCGTTGAGACCAGTACATGTCGTATATCGTGACTTGGTCCGTGTTGGACAATTATGACCCATAGCGTCACTATTTGTACAGATCATGGTGTTGTTGTACAAATTAACTATGTGACAAGGAGATTGCTCTCTTATCATTTGTGATTAGATCACCTTAGATATATAAATGATATGAGGTCCCTATGATTAGTTCCTGGATTGAGAATGATATGAGACAGTATCATTCCACAAAGGATTAATCATTAAATATCCCTAGTCAGAGTATTATCGAGATTGGACATCGGTAATGCGTAAAAGACTAGTATTGCACTTGTGCACGTTGTGAGGGCATAACAGGCATAGTTCTCGTATATTTAAGTATTGGATAATTATGCAAGTGCGGTAGGAGGTTTTGTTTCACCGATGGTACGGGAAACAGCTTCGCTCTGGATAGACCCCCTCGGAATCCCATTGGTAGTTTGACTATGTGTCTATGGGAGTCCGACATCAGGGTAGGTGTATTTGGTTTTAACCTGAGACTTGCACCGCTAATACTTACGACAATCAATATACTTTGGTTGAGGTCGTCCAGGGCTTTAACCGGTTCTGTGTACGCCAATACTGGGGTATTGAGAATCGTAGAGTATTGGGTGTGATGTCAAGACAGAGTATCACTCCAGTCATAGTGGAGATGATGTCATGTAGGATACGGTATTAGTGCTCTTAAGTGCTGGCGCGACCATCGGGATATTATGACTAGGTCATGTATATCCGATTATAGAGACTAGTTACCAGACATCCGACATGTGCTTCGTACGGGGCAGACACAGCTCCAGCCACAGGCCTAGCACGTGACCATCCGATACTAGATCGATATGCACTATACGATGTATACTACGCCTGATACAGATCAATATATTCCTGTAAGGATATTTTCGGCGAATTGGGTAGGCATGGCGCTTTGCTAGAAGCCAACTTTGTCTTGTGAATCGGTAAAACGTAGTACTTGGTACGTACGTGTTCGGATAGTCCGATAACCGTATTTACTGCCAACATATCCGGGGATCTCATGGGTCGCTTCCCAATGATTCACCGATGATGTATGACTCACACTTTAATTAATCTGGGATTAATTCGATGAGAGAGAAAATTAATCTAGGATTAATTACAGAGATATTTTATTTGGGATAAAATATCGTCTAAAGAGAGAGAACGCGATTAATTTGGAATTAATCGGTAAAATAAATTTAATAGTTAAATTTGATTTTTCTATTTAATTTATACGAATGGGCTAAAATTAATATATCAGATATATTAATATGAATTGGATTTCATTACGAAATTAAAGTCGGACTTTAATGCGAACGAACGAATTAATTTAGAATTAATTCGTAAACGACGTTCGTAATATATTTGCGTGGCATCGATATTTAATTAAATTAGATTTAATTATTTAACGACAGAAGTTCGTTTAATCGGATTAAACGAAACCGAGCCGCGGTAAATGTTTGTACAGATATTTGAATTTTTCAATTCAAATATGTGGGGCCCATGTGTGGTAGGTGTACCTACCACCCAACTACCTTGTTTTACTTTTGAAAACCATTTACCCACACCTACCAAGTTTAGGGTAAAAGTGAAATGGTTTTTTTACCTAAAGTATAAAAACAAAAATATCTCTCTACACTTTGGTAACTATCATTATTCATTAGATGAATATTTTAGAACCCTAGAGAACTCTCTCTTCACTCTTTCTCCCCTCAAAAACACGCCCAAGGGGCTGCCATACACTGTCAAAAATGTGACAGTCCAAGAGAGGAGAAAAATTGATTTTGTGGCAAGATCCAAGTGCTAGTACACTTCTAAGAGGCATACGAAGGTGTAAGGGAAACCCACCCACGAGCCGGGAATCAAACGAAGAAGATTTGAAGCTCAAAATGGTGACTCAAAACTGAAACAGTGGGCAGAAAAATCTGCACTGCAGTGGCGCCAAAATTGAGGACAAAAATCGTTTTGTTTGTTGCCGAATCGTCTCAACCGATCGATGTGAGTATTCCGCTATATCCTTTGATATGTATTTCACACATCTTCATGCTTGTTTGATGATCTTGGGACCTAGAATAAAACCTAAAATGGCATCACGAGCCTAGGTTCAAGCATGAAACTTTTAGGGCTTAAAATTGGGTATTTGAATTTTTTGAGCATGATTTTATGAAATTGGATGATTAAGTATGCTTAATACATGTTGTAATTGAATATTGATTGGATCAATTTCAAGAAATTGTGATTGGATCAAATTTCCCCAAATATTATATGTTGGCCGAATGTAATAAGGTTTTGGAAATCTTGGTATTTTTTTTTTGATTCATTGGATGAGTTGGAATCATGTTGGATAATGTTAATTTGAATTAATTGGATTGAATTTTGAAGAGAACAAAAATCCCCAAATTCTTACTTACCTTGGCCGAATGTAAATGCCCTAATGCCTTGGTATTTTTTTGATTTTTGAACATTGGATGTGTATGAAATCATTCGGGAAGTTAATTCGATGTCGATTATGAAATTAATTGGATTGAATTCAAATCGGACAAAATTATCTCCCTTGGCCGAGACATGTAGCATGGTTAATGGGTTTGATTTTTCATTAATGTGTTGGACATGCGATGATAATGATGAACATGATTAACTGGACTAATTTGATGTTTTGGAAATATTGATTTGGGTGATTAATCATGATATACACTTTAGTTAATTAAATTGGAAATGTGGAATTTTGTAATTTAATTATATGGGCCTTAAAATTGGATTTGGGCTTTTAAAGTTGTAAATGGGCTTATTGGGCTTTGTTGTACAAAGTTGGGTTTAGGCATATTGGATTGGATCCAATTGGGCCCAAAACCGCTTCCGTTAAGCCCAATTGTGACTTAATGAACCTTTAAAGTTTAATTGTTAATGGGCCAAGATTGATTTATGGGCTTATGGGGTAAATCCCGGATTGGATTTTGGTTATTCGGTTTGACCCGAGTTGACCAAAAGTCCACGCTTAAGAAATCAATTAAAAGCCCATTGGACTTTAAATTGAATTGACGTTGGACGTTAATCGGTTTTTGAGACGCGTACGATTAAATTTGGAATTTAAGTCGTAAAAGGTTTATTATTAAAAAGTGTAATATTTAATTTGGAATTAAATAGGGAATTAGTATTAAATACATATTAATTGGATTTAATGTTGTAGTTTAATTTAATTCGAGAATTCGTACTTTGAGTAGTTATTCGCAAAAACGAGTTTGACTCGCGCAAAATCAAATCGTTGTTTGAACATTGGATGATCACTAATTATCAGATTAATTAATTTGATTAGATTGATTGATAACATGCTTGTGTGAATACATGGTTGTGATGAATGAATAATGTATATCGGATGGATATTAGCTGGGTGGGGGAATTTTGGAAATTGTGTAATAAATTTGATTTATTAAATTGGACCTGCGTGTCCAGCCTTATCACCTCTATTCTCTTTGTATTCTCTTCTCACCATTTCCCCTCAATGTAAATGAGGTTTCTTTAGAAGTGTAGTTTAACGGGTAGAAGTAATACAAGTGCTAGTTTGAGAGAGAAAGGGAGAGATTTGATCTAGGATCAATGTGTTAAGTATCCATCCGCATATTATTATTATTTATTTTCATATGCGCTTTATTATGTGTTTAGAAGGCATGTTTAAGGGTGTATGATGATGAGACCTAAACAAACATAATAAATTGGTAGCCAATTTGCACGCGCGAAAAACCCTCGCTATTATATAAGCGTTTTTCCTTCCATTGAGTGATTCTTGCTCAAGATCTAAGACGACATTGGTTGTTGGCCAAAGTCAAGGCCTTTGTCTGTCGAAGATGTGTTTGAATCACAAGTTTTGTTCCATATTGGTGTCTTGTCCAAGTTGTGGTTTGTTGGCCAAAGTCAAGACCACTTCTTGTCCATCGACATTGATTACGAAGCCTTCCATGGTCAATGGGTCGCGCTTAACTGGGATCATTAGGTTTGTTGTGCCAAAGCCAAGGCTTAGTTGATTCAGAGGAAAAAGGTTAGGTAATACATTGGATGTATTGGCATATATAAGATATATGTTTTGGACTTGGACGTCCCCCTACCGGATCTAGGAATTGGATTGGATCCAATTGATCTTAGAGATCTACCTAGTTAATTATCATACAATTTGTTGGCCAAAGTCAAGATTGTGTGATATTTAACGGGATCCTAGCCACTAGGAAACACGGTTTCCGAGTACTCGACAGAGGGTTAGAGGCTCGCCGAAAAATAGTGGGAGGCAAGAATTGAATTGCAATATTCGTTTAATTACTTGCCATACGCGCTCATTCAAATTGTTCGTCATATAAATTAAATGTTAGTTGGACTAATATTTAAATTGTTGTTTTTAAGCAGTTGGACTGTATTATAGTTGATTATATAATTGGATTATAGTAATCAATATATTTGAATTAATTAATTTCAATTTACAGTTGATTTTATAATTGGATTATAGTAATCAATGTAATTGAGGTTAATTGATTTAAATTATATTTGATTGTATAGTTGGACTATAATAATCAATATAATACATAGTACCACAAATCGTTGATTAAATAGTTGGACTATTAGAATCAAGATGAATGAAAGATTAGTGTTTAAAACATAATCCTAGGCGAAAATGTATTTAAACGACTATATTTTAAATTGGGAATAATTTCAGGATGGTCCTGGAAATAAATAATAAGTTACTTTATTTGATAAAATAACCTATTATGCCTAAGCCAAGAATTAAGCAAATAGTTGAGCATAATCTTGGGAAGATTTATGTGATGATAACTCAAGTGCTTAATTCGATATACTTGTCATAAATCTATGATTAGATTTAAGAAGTATTAAAATTGCAATAAATAACTCTTAGAAGGTTAAAGACTATTCTTGAGGAGATAAAGTCAAACTTTGCAATTAAGTAAGTGGCGCAAGGCGCACCATACTTCAATATTCTAGAAACCTAAGGCTTGGCCAAAGGCTTCTGAAATATTTGAAATGACAAAGGCAAAATCATTATGATCTTATGGGAAGATAATGACATATCCTAAAGTGACTGCCATTTGGATATGGCATACACGAAGGAATTAAAGAAAGGGCAAGGCTCTGACTTTAGAATGTTTGTCAATATTATGTCTATTACTATTATTAAAATTGGATTTTAAAATACTTAGTGTGGTACATAAAATATATGGATTGATGTTAATAATCTGCTGTGAGTAGGATACTGACTTCAAGCTGAGATTAATCTGCAAATCGGAAACAGGACGAAAGTCGCTGTTTCGACCGTAGAATTCTTAGTTTAGGAACTACCTTTTGGGTATATACTTAAATTAGGAACTGTTATAATGTAACTAGTTTGACTAGAAACATTATCTTTATATCAGTGTTTAATCCGTTGCGGATTGACCTTTATATTCTAGAACACTAAAGTGTTTCATTATATAAAGAATGATATTAAGATAAACACATTAGATGTGAGTAACAGAATTTATATTTTGAATATAAATAAAATCTCAAATATATAAAATGACAAATATATAGCTCAAACTGATTTGATCAGTAGAGACTTATTTGTGGCATTGTTGTGTGGGACACAATTAAACAAGACTCGTATATCCACGCTTTTGAAGAGTGGGTACTAGGACTAATTTGACTATTCGAATAAAGTCTACGAATCTAGTTTACTAGGTAAAGTACCTGAAATGCTATTTACTTGGTAATAGTAATAGTGCCACCGATCTGTTAGCCCTATTCATAGTGAAGTAAGTGGGCCCATATCTAGCAATGCTAAATATGAATATTTCGTGACCTTAACGGATGTGGCATCACGTTATGGTTATGTGTTTCTTTTGAAGAACACAAATCGATAACTTTTAAAGTTTCGACATGAAGTGAACAAACAGATCGTCTAAAGTATTAAACCGTCGCGGTAAGACCGTAATGGAAAATACTTAAGCAGTAAGTTTCAAACATACGTGAAAGAGTATAGTATTCTTTCAATGAGGACTCCTCCGAGACACGTCAGTTTGACTGTGTGTCCGTACGGAGAAACCGAATTTTGTTGGACATGATAAGGTTAATCATGAGTCACTCTGAGCTACCTTCCTTCAACGGATATGCATTAACAGTGCAATACTTATTTAGAATAAGGTTCCATAATAATATGTTTGACAGATATCATATTAGATATTAACGGGAAAGAAACCGGGTTTCTCATTCCTGATGATTTGGGTATGCTAGGCTGGATAATACCAAACTAAAACCCAAATAGGATAAGTGTCAATTATAGGTCATCCTAGGGATACCATAAGTATAGTACTTGTACATCTCACGAGAGAACAATGTTATTATTGCTCACCATGCGGTTTTCCTAAGAGGAATACTGATATGCAGTGGTAAGTGGGAGGATGGTATAACTCGATGAAAGTCGGAGTAATACTGTTCAAGGCATGAAGTCCTTAATGGAACACAGATAGTTCATCAAGGATGAAACTATACCATTAATCTTCGAATACACAAGAACCGCGTAGATGAGAGAGAATCAGAAAACAACCTGGGGTATGGGTTTCTAATCTCACCTCATAAAGATGTCAATCTTGTTGAGGTAGACCGACTATGTTTGAGGAAGTGATACAAGGTATCGACTCCCTTTTATGGCAAAGTGCCATTAGTCCGAAGTGGATTCCATGTATACCAACTATGTTTAGACACTAGTTGATGTACCGTTAGGCATTGTGCCTATTCGTACTTAAAGGTCTTCAAGGAAGACATACATGGATGGCAACATACCAACGTACAAAGCTAGGCTTTTAGCGAAAAGGTATCGTTATTAACCTTGTGTTAATTACGGTTTAACCTTTTACCTGTTGCCACGGTAAATCCATTTAGATAATGCTTGCTGAAATTGTACATTTATGAAATGTGTCAGTTAAAGATCAAAATCGCTTTCCTTAAACGGAAACCTTTTGGAGGATGTTTATAACATCCTGACAATTTTGTCGTACCTAAACCAGCAAACTAGGTTTGCAGGTTGTTCGATCCATGTTTGGGTTGAAGCAAGCATAAGGTTCTTGGAGCTGACGTTTTGATGTAATCATAATGGTTTATGATTTAATTCAAAACGAAAATAATTCTTGTGTATATAAGGAGGTTAGTGGGAGCGCACTGACAATAAATGTCCTGTATAAAATAATGATAATATATATAATTTCTTGGAAATGATATTCCCATAAAATAATCGGCGAAAGCTTGGCTTTCGAAATAATTCTCCGTAGAATTCTTAGGAGTAACAACCTTTATTCTAGGAATAAAGATCTATTGGGATAGATTTAAAGTTGTTAACACTCTCTGAGAAATTGTACAGTTAAAATGTACGTGACCTGGTGTCTCATACGATTTGAGCGTATGGAGACACAATCAGACGAATCCGAGTGATAGTCACTGGATTGAAGTTAAGAACATCCGTTAGTATCTGAGAGAACTAAGGATGCTGTCTTAGTCTATGGAGAAGGAGAACTTGAAGTGACTGGGATCGCTGTAGCAAGTTTCCAAACCGATAAAGACGACTATAAGTCGCAAACGGTACTATAAAGTTTGAATACCGGAACAGTGAGCTGGAAATCTTCCAAGCAAGATACTGTTACCATATAAACAACAAATATGGATTATTGCTGCAGTTGAGGCAGTAATAGAAGCCATTGGGTCGATAATAAATCTAATGAGATTAGATATAGTTCTGTTAGTAGCTGAGCTAGACGTCAGCACAGGCTAAAGAATTAATAGTCTCATCAACGATCCAGATATATACTTCGATATTCATCTGATTCGTTCGGATCATACATCGTGGCGATGTGATGATCGTATAAATCGCATCAGACGATAATCATTTAAATCCCCTGACGAAAACATTTTCTCAGTAATTTGAGTGAACCGTACATAGTTCGGGTGTTAGGCACTCAAGTGACTGGCTATAGGCCAAGTGGGAGATTGTTGGACAATTATGACCCATAGCGTCACTATTTGTACATATCATGGTGTTGTTGTACAAATTAACTATGTGACAAGGAGATTGCTCTCTTATCATTTGTGATTAGATCACCTTAGATATATAAATGATAGGAGGTCCCTATGATTAGTTCCTAGATTGAGAATGATATGAGACAGTATCAGTCCACAAATGATTAATCATTAAATATCCCTAGTCAGAGTATTATCGAGATTGGACATCGGTAATGCGTAAAAGACTAGTATTGCACTTGTGCACGTTGTGAGGGCATAACGGGCATAGTTCTCATATATTTAAGTATTGGATACTTATGCAAGTGCGGTAGGAGGTTGTGTTTCACCAATGGTACGGGAAACAGCTTCGCTCTTGATAGAACCCCTCGGAATCCCATTGGTAGTTTGACTATGTGTCTATGGGAGTCCGACATCAGGGTAGGAGTATTTGGTCTTAACCTGAGACTTGCACCGCTAATACTTACGACAATCAATATACTTTGGTTGAGGTCGTCCAGGGCTTTAACCGGTTCTGTGTAAACCAATACTGGGTGTATTGAGAATCGTAGAGTATTGGGTGTGATGTCAAGACAGAAGTATCACTCCAGTCATAATGCAGATGATGTCACGTAGGATACGGTATTAGTGCTCTTAAGTGCTCCGCGGCCATCGGGATAATATGACTAGGTCATGTATATCCGATTATAGAGACTAGTTACCAGACATCTAACATGTGCTTCGTACGGGGCAGACACAGCTCCAGCCCCAGGCCTAGCACGTGACCATCCGATACTAGATCGATATGCTCTATACGATGTATACTACGCCTGATACAGATCAATATATTCCTGTAAGGATATTTCCGGAGAATTGGGTAGGCATGGCGCTTTGTTAGAAGCCAACCTTGTCTTGTGAATTGGTAAAACGTAGTACTTGGTACGTACGTGTTCGGATAGTCCGATAACCGTATTTACTACCAACATATCCGGGGATCTCATGGGTCGCTTCCCAATGATTCACCGATGATGTATGACTCGCACTTTAATTAATCTGGGATTAATTCGATGAGAGAGAAAATTAATCTGGGATTAATTACGGAGATATTTTATCTGGGATAAAATATCGTCTAAAGAGAGAGAACACGATTAATTTGGAATTAATCGGTAAAATAAATTTAATAGTTAAATTTGATTTTTCTATTTAATTTATACGAATGGGCTAAAATTAATATATCGGATATATTAATATGAATTGGATTTCATTACGAAATTAAAGTCGGACTTTAATGCGAACGAACGAATTAATTTAGAATTAATTCGTAAACGAAGTTCGTAATATATTTGCGTGACATCGATATTTAATTAAATTAGATTTAATTATTTAACGACGGAAGTTCGTTTAATCGGATTAAACGAAACCGAGCTGCGGCAAATGTTTGTAGAGATATTTGAATTTTTCAATTCAAATATGTGGGGCCCATGTGTGGTAGGTGTACCTACCACCCAACTACCTTGTTTTACTTTTGGAAAACCATTTACCCACACCTACCAAGTTTAGGGTAAAAGTGAAATGGTTTTTTACCTAAAGTGTAAAAACAAAAATATCTCTCTACATTTTGGTAACTATCATTATTCATTAGATGAATATTTTAGAAACCCTAGAGAACTCTCTCTTCACTCTTTCTCCCTCAAAAACACGCCCAAGGGGCTGCCATACACTGTCAAAAACGTGACAGTCCAAGAGAGGAGAAAACTTGATTTTGTGGCAAGATCCAAGTGCTAGTACACTTCTAAGAGGCATACGAAGGTGTTAGGGAAACCCACCCACGAGCCGGGAATCAAACGACGAAGATTTGAAGCTCAAAATGGTGACTCAAAACTGAAGCAGTGGGCAGAAAAATCTGCACTGCAGTGGCGCCAAAATGGAGAGCAAAAATCATTTTGTTTGTTGCCGAATCGTCTCAACCGATCGATGTGAGTATTTCGCTTTCTCCTTTGATATGTATTTCACACATCTTCATGCTTGTTTGATGATCTTGGGACCTAGAATAAAACCAACAGTCCGATGGTTTATCCCAATGAACCATGAGTCTCGGGAGACTCGTATAGACATGTAGGTATTTATTTGATAAACACCGAACGACTCACTGAAGATTTCCTAATAGATGGTACACCAACGTCAATAGGAATCTTCTCGAGTTGAGTGAGCATAGTTGTCCATCTACTTGAGATACCACAGTGGATATATGAGTTATCCTCCACACATTGATGGTAGTCACGTCACCGATCTATTCATGAGACCTCCGCTTGTTCGTTGGGTGTGGACTGATGCTCATGATATTTAGTGCGTATCAAGATATTATATGTCAGTCCTGTGTACAGGGCATATGTATCCTAATGTGTTTACGATCTATTAAATCCATTGTCGTGGTATAACTTCGGAAGCTTGTTCCAAGTGTTATTTAGAGATCGTAAATTGAAAGTCGACTATATTATACCGAAAGGCTTTGACGTTTTTATCTATATCCCAGGTATAATATGGATAGCCTGTGATGGAGGGATTATACGTATGCAATAACCTCGACTTGTATAGTTTAGCGAGATTATATGTGGTCGTCATAATTCATGAGTGGGTGAATTATGGCCACGAAATTGGATTCGTGACGGATAAACCTAAACTTAGAGAGTCCCATAATATAAAATGTACTAATTGAGCACTTGGGCAACGCTTTATGAATAATACAGATTATTCATAATACTTCATTGGATTAAATGCATTAATTCGAATTGTTTAATCGATTAAACAAAAACACATGCTTTAGGGGATTTTGGTCAATCGTAATTATTGTGTATTTGTATTTTATATATATTTGATTAGATACACATTAATTATTTGTCAAATGAGATTTTGACACATGCCATAAATATATGTATTTGTTATTTAATGTAAAAAAAATCATATATATATATATAACAATTATATTAATTAATTATTTAGATATTTAAATGTTAAATATTTAAATAATTAAATGATAAAACAATTTCATAATAGTTATGATAAATGTTTAATTATAATTGGTTACATGTGGCATATTTTACTTAAACTTTAGGTGTGCAAATTTGATTTGTTAACATAAAGTTTCTTTTCTTTTAATTGGTATAATTTTTTAAATTGACCAAAATACCCTTAGGTAAGTTGGTCATGACATTTTTTAAGGTAAAAAAAAAAATTCATTTCTCTTCTAACCATCCTCCATGGCCGAAACCTTTTCCCAAAACACTCTCAAATTTGGTTTGATGATTCAACAAAGAAAATCAAGAAAAAAATGATTTAGGAAATTGAAGAATTAGAGGTAATACTCAATATCCCTAAGCTTGAAAGCATGTTTCTTGTTCTTGATCTTCTAGATAGACTCTAGGGTTTCTTCTTTTCTTGTTAATTTGGGTGTTTTGGATTTGGAGGATGAAATTGGAAGCATATTGCATATGTGAAGTTGTTTTGGATGATATTATTGTAATATTGATTCAATTTTATCATTTGATGATAAGTTGCCATTCTAGAGTGTTATGACTACTCTTGTAATGCCTAGAATTGTTATTGGGTGGTTCATTTGTGGTGACTTGAATTGGTGTTGTGGTTAATTAGATTAATATTGAAAAAGTTGGATTAAAGCATGAAAAATTGATAATTTTTGTTCAAAATCAGATCTGGAAAAAATGGGTTGTTTGTGATGAAAATGATGTCATTTTAATGTATTGGATGTGTTTTGGGTGTTAGAACAATTGCCAGAAATTATTTCGGAGTTGAAATAAGCGAAAGCGGAGAAAAATGGCGTTACCGGGTGACTTTTGAGCCAACCGGATGACGGCTGCCCAAACAGTGAATTTGTCACTGTTTGAGAAGTCCATGAACTGCCCTAGTACTGTTGGGGCTTACCTGGGCTGCCCCCATGTGTATTGGGTAGTCGGTTCGGTCAAAAAAGTGTTTTATGCCATTTTGCGGAAAAATATTTTTGTAAAAGTGTCACGATGTTTCTTAACTATTTATGTCGTAATTTTATATCGAATAAATATGTATAGGTGAAATATGAATGAATTATTCATATTGGATATTGAATAATTTATTTGGTAATTTAAAAACTTTTAAAATTACGATTTCGCCCGAACAGCGCTTCCGCCGCGCCCTTCGCCCAACCCCAACATTTACATCATGTATTATGTCATCCATGAATTACTATTCGTCAGGATTACCGGTTATTACAATCGCAACACCTAATTAAGATGGATGTTGCAGGTAATGCCAGTACTGTGGCATCAGTGACACTCAGTACTGAGTCAGTGCAACGTCATCACCTCACTCCACCTGAGCCAGTGTAAATTTCATATTATTATTATTATTATTATATGTTTTTTTAACATTTTTTATTTTTTTTCATTTTCAATGGGCAGATTGAGCAATCCACATTTGTGCACGCTAGATGCACCAGAGTTTTGAGGAACTGATGGTTCCAGAGGAATTCTGTCGGAAGAAAGTTTCCTCAGATACTAAAGTTATATTTTGAAGGGTTTTAGGTATTTAGAAATTTTAATTAATTACTTAATTTAAAAGATTTATAGTTAAAATATAATATTTATATGTTAATTCAATTATTTTACAAAAGTACTTTTGGTGGGAGGAGGCAATTAATGTCATGATGTATATTATATGTGAGAAGAATACAGTGATAAGCAGAAAATTTATATATATTTACCGTCCCTTTTACTTAATATTTTGTATAATTTCTAGAATTTTGTGAATATTTTGATGTGTTTTGTGTTATTTTGTAGATAAAAAAGATTTCAGGACTCAATGGAATCAAATCAGGGCTAAAATATAATTTCACGCGTCGCGACGCGACAAAGTTACTATGCTGTCGATACACGTCATCGTCACATCAGCATGTACATCATCATAACGTCAGCACAATAATTCAGTCTGCCGACAAGCGTCATTCCTTGCGTCAGCATGACATCAGTGTCGTGATGTCAAGCCTTCACGCGTCGCAACGCTGAGCCAATAATTCAGCTGCCGACAGCCGCGTGCCATATGTCAACATCTCATCAAAACTACGTGCCACGTGTCAAGAATCCATGCGCGTCGCGATGCGCAGGATTCCCACGTCGCGATGAGCAAGCTTCATTCGTCACGACACGCAGAGCTAAAATTTGCCTATAAATTGAGGCTGAATTCATTTGAAATTTTCATACTTTCTTCTGGGGATTTCCTTAAGAATACTAAGAAGATAGTATCTTGTTTGTTTATTTACAGCTTTCTTGTATTTAATTTTTATTTTAAGCAATAAATCTTTCTTTGTTTTACTTTAAAGTATGAATAGGTAACTTCCATCTGCTGGGTGAAAGGTAAAGCTTTTATTATTATAATTTAGAGTAATCTCCCTTAGTTATAATATATAAACTATCTTAAAACCTGACTTAATGGGATACCTCCTTTATGGTCGGTTGGACTTAATTAAATTGATTTTAACCTAACTTAATTAAATACCGCCTTTATGGTCGGTTGGAATTAATCAAAAATCTGACTTAATCAGGATACCGCCTATATGGTTGGTTGGTAATGTCATGTAAATTTATATTTTGTAATAAGAGAGATTTCTAAATTAGAAGTAATAAAAGTGGATTCTCTAACCCCAACATTTTATTTTATTATTTTATTTTACATTTTTAATTTCCAAGTTTATTTTATGTTATTTTCTTTATTTATGTCTTTCATAATCCTATATATGTGTTGTAACTAAATACCTTATCTAGGGTTGTGATGAATTCTAATATCACCGATTTATAAGTTGCTTATTTTGTGTCTTGGGTAATATATCAGTTTATTTATTGATTTTTAGTCTTAATGTTTCTTGTTAACTAGCCATTAATAAGATTGATTTGGTAAACTTAAAATGAACTTGGAAAAGGGATATTAGGTTTACCCTTAGACTCAATAACTCATGACCTCATCTTAGGGTAAATATCACTTAAGGGAGATGTAACATCCCCAATCCGGGAGATGCTACCGGTAGGGAATAAGCCGTATTATTCCCCTGAGCCTCTACCTTTTCAATTATAAACAATTTCTAATACTCTTTTCTTAATTAGATATTTCATATGTGGGTCCGTAGACCAAGTTCAATAACTTGACATACAAACTCAACATCAGAAACTGAAAACTTAGTAACATACTTTTACAATGACTACCTCAAAATCAAAGACTAATACATAACTTTTACTTGACTCTGACTGACTCTCACTCTTTCTGACTTGAACTGATGGACTCCATACCCTAGTGACTACATCATTATCCATCCTCCGAGCTCGTCCTCCGAGAAATACTGCAAAATAAGGGAACTGGAAGTGGGGGGTTAGATCGTTGTACGATCTAAGTGAGTGGACTAAAAACTAAAGTACTGATATAAAACATTTGTTTCTAAAACTAGAGTTTCAAAAATAACTTAACATGAAAACTCTTTATCCCAAAACTTCGTCTGAAATTTCTTTTATAAAACTTATCTTTCCGAAATCTACTTTTGAATGTATGATTTTGTAAACTTGTATCTGAAGATATATTCTTGAAAACTCTTTTTAAAACATCTCTTTTCTGAAAGCTATTCCTAAAATCTGGTTTCTGAAGACTGTTTTTTGAAAATCTGATATCTGAAAACTGATCCGTATCTAAAAAACTTAACGTATGGGGGCGTTACATATTATTGTCCCCCATACATCTAACTAGATCTAGAAGTGTAAATCCATGACTTTGGGGCGATATGTATCGTCGTCCCCCAAAGCATGCCACTACTGTCCCTGAAACTGGTGGTCTTGGGGCATTACGTATCGCCGTCCCCCAAGCCACTGAACCAGAACTGGGGGTGCGGATATATGCTACCCTCCAACCACTTAAACTGGGATCTAGGGTCATTTGTCATCCCTAGTCCTAAACTAGGCTCTAGGGGCATTTGTCATCCCTAGTCCTAAACTAGGATCTGGAGGCGTTACGTATCGCCGTCCCCTCAGCTTTAAAGGATAGTGTCTAATCACTGTTCGAAATCTGGCTGGAGCTATACCGCTTCGTCGAATGAAATTGCAACTCCTACAATACTCTATAACTGATCACTTGATTAGACTAGAAACCATGAGATAAGTTCTGGAACTAGGCTAAACCACTATATTCAAGTATGTGATATCGTAACTGGGCATATCATACTTGTACTAAGATGTAATGTGTGCATACGATCTGATACGAAACCCTAAAGGTGGTCTATAACACGCTAGGGTGGAACTGGGGTGGTTTAAAATTGTTTTGGGGAAGTTTTGTCCATCCGCCGCGACGTAAGGCAATGCACGTTGCGACGCGAATCATCTAAAGGCATGCCCAAACTTTTACAGTGTACGTCGCGACGCAACTTAGACCAGAAGTGTTTCTGGGAAATTTCTCAGATCGTGTCGTGACGCTGAGGGACCTGCGTCGTGACGCAAGACCAAATTTCGGTCTTAACATTATGCTTTCCACTAAATCTTCCTAACACTTAAACCTTATCTTCCGCACAAGCAATTAACTTCAACCAATCTCTAAAATAAAATTAATATTATTCTCAATGCCAAATCATAACTAACCTATCATATAACATCATTAAAACAATCTTTAACTTTCTTAACTCTTAAAACCCCTAATTAACTCAATACCCCAATCTTGATTCCTACTAAATCATCATCTATTTTCATACTTATCATCATCATACTCAAGCTCTTAACACATAATAATTATCAAATTATTAAAGCTCAAGTATTTCAACTTGGGTCATAATTGTCTTACCTCTCTTTCTTTGATTTTCTTCATCTTTCAAGCCCTCAAAAGAGGTCCATGTTCTTCCTTGCTTCATCTTCTTTCTTTCTTTTCTTCTTTCCCTTTTTTTTCTTTTTATTCTCTTCTCTTTCTTCTTCCCCCTCTTCCTTCTTACGTTTTCTTATTTCCTTTATTCTTCTCATTTTTGTGAATTTGGTGAATAGTATACCCTTTATATAGTATGAGTCATTTGATATTTGGAAGGTTGGAGAAAAGTGTTGAATTTTGGAGAAAGTTTGAGATTCTTCCATTTGGGTCCGAAATTACTATTCATCAGAATTTTTGACTTACATTTTTGATCTATTTCTGGTCTGAATTAAGAAAACCGTTCAACATGAAATTCATAGATCTCGATCTCAGCTTTCCGACAATATAAAAGTCATAAAAATTGGAGTTAGTATGAAAACTTTACGGCCGAAATACGATGGGTTATCCGAAGTGGAACATCGTAACGTCTACAATCGGATTCTCAAAGAATTTACCAATAGTCATCTCATGAGGGTACATGTTTCCAATCATAATTTATATTATAAGACACACATCTCTTAGTGTCTCATAGTGTATCAGTAGTCAGAATTCCCGGACGTTATAAATTCACCCCCTTAAATAGGATTCGTCCTCGAATCCTCTTTAAACTTGGGATTTTATCGTAGATCAAAGGATTTGTGGGTTCCTAATAAACCATCAGCTCTAACTGACTATATGCCCATCTATTTTGTCTCATCCACTATATTGTTAGTCTCTAAGACATGTTACCAAGATCCTAAATATGATTTTGTGTGTGAAATTAACAAGTAAAGTTGCTGAATTACTTCCATTGTTTTGGAGGAATTTCAAAAATTTCCTTTGTAGAATGAAGCTCCAAGCTTTTGATTTGTTGTTAGTTTCTTGGGTGACTTTCCCTATCACCTTGTTTGACTCCTCAAGTGCTAGCTTTGTGAAAATTTGAAGCAAAAGTTTCTATCCCAATAGAAGAGGAATTCGACCAAATGAGGAAAGAGACAGATGAGTGAATAGTGAGTCAAGTTTTGGTTGTTGTGTTTTTAAAGGCTTCTATTATTTTGCTAACTACTCACATCAAGTTTTGAAAAGTGATGTAATTCATGGGCCCCACCAAATTTAAATTCAAAATTTAAGTTGGCTTACACAACACACAACTTGACTTGGGCCCGGTTCGTTTAATTCCGAATTAAACAAGTTTGCCGTCGTTTCATAATTAAATCCAATTTAATTAAATAATTATGCCTCACAAAATTATTACGATAGTCGCTTTCGAATTAATTCGTTCGCTTGAATTAAAATCCAATTTTAATTTCGTATTGAAATCCAATTTCAATTAATATATCCGATATATTATTTTAGCCCCAAATAAATAAATTAAATAGAAAAATCCAATTTAACTATAAAATTTATTTTATCGATTAATTCTAAATTAATCGTGTTCTCTCTTCTATACAAATTTAATCACTGATTAATTCTTACCGTAATTAATCCTAGATTAATTTTCTCTCACATAAGTAATCCCAGATTAATTCTATTCAAGTCAAATGTCATTGGTGAATCTTTGGGAAGCGACCCAAGAGATTCATGGATATATTGGCAGTAAATACGGTTGTCGGACTATCCGAACACGTGCGTACCCCGTACCATGTTCTCACCGATTTACAAGACATGATTGGCTTCTAGCAAAGCATTGTGCCTACACAATTCTCCAGAAATATTCGCCGAGGAATATAATCTGTATCAGGCATAGTAATACTATATAATGCGTAATACGATCTAGTATCGGATGTCATATGCTAGGCCTAGGGCTAGCTATGTGTCTTCCCCGTACGAAGTATATATCGGATCCCGAGTAACTAGTCTCTGTAATCAGAAAGTCATGACCTGGTCATACTTTCCCGATAGCTGCATCTTCTAAGAGTACTAGTTTCGTATCCTATGTGACCATCATCTCCATATGACTGAAGTGTTACTCACATTTTGATATCACACCCAATACACTACGATTCTTATTAAACCCAATAGAGGCATACACAGAACCAGTTAAAGCTCCAGACGACCAATATCACAGTAAACTGATTGTCGCAAGTAATAGAGATGTAAGTCTCAAGTTAAAGATCGCATACACCTATCCTGATTCGGATTCCTATAGACACATAGTCATACTACCAATGGGATTCCGATGGGTCTATCCAGAGCGAAATTATTCCTAGTCCAACGGCTAACAGAACCTCTTATTACACTTGCATAAGTATCCAATACCTAAATATATGAGAACCATGCCGTTAAGCTTCCATAATGCGGACAAGTGTAATACTAATCTATTTCGCATTATCGATGTCCAGTCTCTATAATACTAAGACTAGGGATATTTAATGATTAAACCGTTTGTGGATTAATACTATCTCATATCTTATGAATCCGATTTAACCATATGGACTTTTATCATTATATATATCCAAGTAATCCAATTACAATAATGATAAAATAGCAATTTCCTTTTGTCACATAGTTAATTTGTACAAAAACACAATGTTCTTTACTAATAGTGATGCTATGGGTCATAATTGTCCAACAATCTCCCACTTGGCCTATAGCCAATCACTCAAGTATCTAATACCTGAACTATGTATATGTCGCTCAAACCTTTGTTGAGATATAGCTTTCGTCAGCAGATCTACAATTTTATCATCTGATGCGATCTTCTCGATCTTCACATCGCCACGATGTATGATCTCACGAATCAGATGAAACCGTCGAAGTACATGCTTGGATCATTGATGAGACTGTGGTTCCTTAGCCTGTGCTATAGCCCCATTATTGTCACAATATAAAGGTACGGGCTCAGCTGCAAACGAAACTACTCCAAATCCAATTAGGAATTTACGGAACCAAACTGCTTCATTTTTCTGCCTCAACTGCAGTAATATATTCCGCTTCTGTTATTGAATTGGCAACAGTCTCTTGCTTAGAAGATTTCCAACTACTGCTCCGTTGTTCAAACAAAATATGTACCATGATTGCGACTTACTGTCATCTTTATCGGTTTGGAAACTTGCATCGGTGAACCCAGTCACCTCAAGTTCTCCTTCCCATAGACTAAGAAATCATCCTTAGTTCATCTAAGATACTTAAAGATGTTCTTTACAGCAATCCAGTGACCATCACCTGGATCAGTCTGATAGAAACTGCACATGCTCAAAGCATATGAGACGTCAGGTCGCGTACATATCATGGCATACATGATCGATATGAGTGCTGAAGTATACGAGATCCAAATCATTGCATCTCTCTCATCTTGAGTTTTAGGACACATATCCTTAATAGAAAAACACTATGTGACACCGGAAGCAGCCCCATTTTGGACTAATCCATGTTGAATCTCTTCAACACTTTGTAAAATTATCCTGGTAGTTCCTTATTCCAAGAATAAAGGCTGCCTCTCTCGGGTCTTTCATGGAGAATTTTAATGAAAGCCAAGCTTTCACATATTATAGCATTGGAATGTCATTGCCAAGAAGCAATACATCATCAACGTATAGGACAATGAATGTCAGTGCGCTCCCACTACCATTCTTATATACACAAGAATTATCTTCGTTTTGAATGAAACCATATTCTTTTATGATCTCATCAAAACGCTGGTTCCAAGAACGTGATGCTTGTTTTAATCAATAAATGGATCGGTTTAACTTGAAAACCTTGTTTGCATGTTTTGGTATGATAAAACCATCAGGTTGTTGCATATAAACATCCTCCAAAAGATTTCCGTTAAGGAAATTGATTTTGTCATCCATCTGCCATATTTCATAATCGAAATATGCAGCAATAGCAAGCATTATCCGAATGGATTTCATCATGGTAACGGGTGAAAAAGTCTCGTCGTAATCGACACCATGTCGTTGATGATAACCTTTAGCTACAAGTATAGCTTTGTACGTTTGCATGTTGCCTTCCATGTTTGTTTTCTTTTTGACGACCCATTTACTACCAATAGGCTTAATGCCTTCTAGTACATCAACCAGTGTCCAAACTTGGTTGGTATACAGGGAATCCATTTTGGACTTCATGGCTCCTTACCATAAAGCGGACTCGATACCTTGTATCGCTTCCTCATATGTAACTGGTTCATTTCCTCAATAAGATTAATGTCTACATGAGGGGAGATCAGAAAATCATACCTCTTAGGTTGTTTTCTGATTCTCTCCGACTTATGCGGTTCTTGTGTATTAGATTATTGTGGAACAATCTCATCCCTGATGGACTCTTTTTATTTCATGAGGGGGTTGGGCCAGGAACAGTATCACTCTGATTTTCATTGAGTTCTACTTTTCTCCCATTTACCACTGCATTCATGAATTCATTTTCTAGGAAAACTGTATGAAGAGCAACAAATATTTTATTTTCTTGTGGGTTGTAGAAATAATATCCTTTGGTTTCCCTAGGATAACCTACAAATAGGCACTTATTCTATTTGGGTTCTAGTTTGGTACTATCCAAATGTTTAACATATGTCCAGCATCCCCAAATCTTCAAGAATAGGAAACCCGATTTCTTTCATGTCCATATCTCATATGGAGTCTGTCCAAAAGACTTTGACAGAAACTTATTCAAAATAAGTATTGCACTGTTCAATGCGTATCCCCATAAGGAAATTGGTAGTTCTGTGTGACTCATCATTGACCTTACCATGTCCAACAAAGTTCAGTTTGTCCATTCAGAAACATCGTTCAATTGAGGTGTTCCAGGAGGAGTCCACTGTGAAAGAATACCATATTCTTTTAAGTACTCTTGAAACTCATTGCTTAAGTATTCTCCCTCACGGTCCGACCGTAATGTTTTAATACTTTTGTCAGTCTGTTTTTCTACTTCGTGTCGAAACTCTTTGAATTTCTCAAAAGTTTCCGGCTTGTGTTTCATAAGATACACATAATCATAACGCGATGTATCATCCATAAAGATTACGAAGTATTCATATCCACCTCTAGCCTGGCTAGACATGGGCCCGCATACGTCATTATGAACGAGGGATAACAACTCGGTGGCACGTACACCTTTACCACTAAAAGGTGTTTTAGGCATTTTGCCTAACAAACAAGATTCGCATACATCATATGAATTATGATCAAATCCATACAAGTATCCATTCTTCGAAAGAGTGGATATACGAGTCTTGTTAATGTGTCCCAGACGATAAAACCACAAATAAGTCTCATCCATTTTACTCAATTTGAGTTTTTGTTTGTCATGTTATATGTTTGAGATTCGTTTATATTCAAAATATAAAGACCATTATTCATATCTGATGTACACATTTCAATATCATCTTTATATACAAAATACCAAGTGTTACTGATTACAAAGGTATTCCTGCATCGGGTTAAACTAGATTCAGAGATGATATTCCTAGTCAAACTAGGTACAAAATAATAGTCTCCTAATGTAAGTACATGCCCTGAGGGCATATTCAAAACATAGCTGCCAACTGCCAAAATGGCGACTCTCCTCTCATTTCCGACTCGTAGGTCGTTCTCTCCTGAAGTTAGTCCCTTGCTAATCTACAGATCCAGCACATCAGTACATATGTGAGTACCACATCCAGAATCAAAAATCCAATTTTTAAAAACAGTAGTAGACATGTTTATTTCAATAACAAACATACCTGAAGCCAGAGCCTTGCCCGTCTTTGCTTCCTCCAAGTCCGGCTTGTACTTATGGAAGTCACGCTTCCAATGACCCCGTTTGCCACAATATAGGCAGACGTCTTGGGATTTATCATTTGTCTTCCTAGAAGACTGTGATGATTTAGCCTTGCCCTTCTTATTCTTTTTCTTCACACCCCCAGAAGGCTTCGGCCAAGCCTTGGCCTTCTTGGATGTCGAAGAAAGATGCGCCTCGCGCTTCTTGCCTTTCAGAAGCTCTAGCTCTCCCTTTTTCATCATAGCCATTAAATCTCCAAGATTTTTCTCTTGGTTCATCATATTATAGTTCATGATGAACCCGCCCCAATAATCGGGCAGAGACTGTAAGATCAAATCTATGGAAGTCTCGGCCTCGAAGGTAATGCCCAGCTGACCTAGCTGTTCGATGTCAGCAATCATCTGCGACACATAGTGTTCGATAGATGTACCCTCTGACATTCACGAGCGAAAGAGATTCTTCTGCAAATCATACTTCTGAGATCTAAGATTAGATCTATGAAGATCCTTCAACTTCAACATCATCGCATAAGGATACAATCCCTTATTCAGACGACGAAACTGAGGAGTCATTACAGCAAGCATAACAGATTGAGTAGTAAATTTATCATCACGATGAGTCTTCCAAAGCTCATGCTCTATGGCTGCTCAAGTCCGGGCTCAGGCCCGAGAAGTCTCTCTATGACATAGAGCAACTTCTCAGCTCCCAGGACTATCCTGAGATTCATTTCCCAGTCTGGAAAATTTACGCCGTTAAAGATATTCTCGCCCACGATTATTTCCCTAACGCTAATCTTTCCAGCCATCTTGATTGCTATAGTCCAACTATCCAATCAAATATTTCGGGCACACTCAAATGCAATGGTTACTATAGTCCAACTATATAACCAACTACAAATGGAGTAGTGTTGAGTACAGTCTAACTGTTCAAAATAATAAAATTATATTAGTCCAACTAATATAAACAATAATGAGAAGTAATAATAAAAGAGCGCACATTTTAGCGAGTATTAAATGAAATTGCAAATTTAATACTAGCCTCTCACTATTTTTCGGCAACCCTCTAACCCTTCGTTGAGTACTCGGGAAACATAGTTTCCTAGTGGGCTAGGATCCCGTTAAATAATACACAACCTTGACTTTGGCCAACAAGCTGTATAAAATTTAACTAGGTAGATCTATAAGATCAATTGGATACCAATTCCTAGATCCGGTAGGTGGACATCCAAGTCCAAAATATATATCCAATATATTTCCTAACATGTTTCCTCTGAATCAACTGAGCCTTGGCTTTGGCTCAATAAGCTTAATTATTCCAGTTAAGCGCGACCTATTGACAGTGGGAGAACTTCGTAATCCACGTCGATGAACAACTGTGACTTTTACTTTGGCCAACAAGTCAGAACTGCCCAAGACATGCGATGTTAACAAAGCTTTCATGTTTCAAACACATCTGCGATAGACAATGATCTTGAATTTGGCCAACAAATCAAAGCCAATCTTGGATCTTGAGAGAGAACCACTTAATGGAAGGAAACGCTTAAATTAAAAGTGAGGGATTTTCTTAAATTGGCAACCAAATTATTATCTTTGATTAGGTCTCATCATATACCCTTAAACATGCATTCTAAAGTCATAATAACGCACGATAAATTAGATAATGATATGCAGATGGATATATATAATTTATTCCTATAACAAATCTCTCTCTTTATATCTCCCGCTAGCACTTTACATTCTTCAATACCCAATTACATAACACTATAAGAAACCTCATTTACATTGAGGGGAATTGGTGAGAAGAGAAATACAATGAGAATGAGAGGTGATAGGCTAGACACGCAGGTCCAATTTCAAATAAATACCAATTTAAAACAATTTCCAAAATTGCCCCCACCCATCTAATATCCATCCGATATACATTATTCAACAAATACATCCAAGTATTCACACATAGCATGTTGTCAATCAATCTAATCTAATTAATTAATTCTTCAATTAATGACCATCCAATGTTCATACAACAATTTGATTTGCGCGAGTCCAACTCGTTTAAGAATAAATACTCAAAGTAAGTATTCTTGAATTATATCGAACTATAATATTAAATCCAATTTTAATTGTATTAAATACTAATTCAAGTTTAATTCAAAATTAAATAATTACACTTATTTTATTAATGCCTTTTTAGACTTGGATTCCAAATCCAATCCAAATGGCCTCAAAGGCCCATTTAGCATCCAATGCCAATTCGATTAGGTCCAATTGGCGTTTAATTAATTCTTTAGGCATGGAATTTTGGCCATTATGGATCAAACCATAATGCCTTGGCCCATTTAGGAATCACCATATGCCAAAAATTAATTTTGGCCTATTAAGGCCAATTAAATTATTAAAGGCATAAAAATCATATTTTGGACTTTATGGAAATAGTTTAAGCCCAATTGGATCCAACTCAATTGTCCAAAACCAAACTTGGCTCAACCAAGCCCACTAATACAAATATAACCAAATTAGCCCAATTAGTATTTTAGGGACTAATTTAAATTAATACAATATTCCAAATATCACATTAATTCAATTTTAGTGTAATTAATACAACTAATTAATTAATCTAACATTTCCAAAATATTAATCAATCTAATTAATCATGCTTAATCATTCTAATTCATGTCCAACACAAATTGAAGCAAAATCAAGTCTCCAACAACATGCTCATTCACGGCAATTGACAAGAAATTAATCATGCAATTTGATTTCCATCCAATTAAATCAACATTCAACATTTATTTCATGCCAGTAACACATCCAAGTGTCTAATTTCAAAAAATCACCATGAGCTAAATCTAGGGTAGTTTCGGCAAAGGTAAAGGATTTAGGGAAATTTGATCTAATCAATTTTTCAACAATCCATTGATGCACAACTCTAAGTTATCATCATCTAACATCAACCAAACACTCAATTTAGAATTTACATACTCCAAGCAAAAATACCCAAATAAAGTTTATAAACCATAGATTTCAAAATCACATTTAGAAGGCTCTGGATACCATTGTTAGTCTCTAAGACATACTTTCAAGATCCTAAACATGATTTTGAGTGTGAAATTAACAAGTAAAGTTGCGGAATTACTTACATTGTTATGGAGGAATTTCAAAAATTTCCTTTGGAGGATGAAGCTCCAAGCTTTTGATTTGTTGTTGGTTGCTTGGGTGAGTTTCCCTATCACATTGTTTGACTCATCAAAGGCTAGCTTTGTGAAAATTTGAAACAGAATTTTCTATCCCAATAGAAGAGGAATTCAGCCAAATGAGAGAAAGAGAGAGATGAGTGAATAGTGAGTCAAATTTTGGTTGTTGTGTGTTTAAAGGCTTCCATTAATTTTTCCAACTACTCACATCAATTTTTGACAAGTGATGTAAGTTATGGGACCCACCAAATTAAATTCAAAATTTAAGTTGGCTTACACAACGCACAACTTGACTTGGGCCCGAGTTCATTTAATTTCGAATTAAACGAGTTTGCAGTCGCTACATAATTAAATCCAATTTAATTAAATAATTATGCCTCGAAAAATTATTACGATAGTCGCTTTCAAATTAATTCTAAATTAATTCATTCGCTCGAATTAAAATCCAATTTTAATTTCGTATTGAAATCCAATTTCAATTAATATATCCGATATATTATTTTAGCCCAAATAAATAAATTAAATGGAAAAATCCAATTTAACTATTAAATTTATTTTATCGATTAATTCTAAATTAATCGCATTCTCTTTTCTATACGAATTTAATCCCATATTAATTCTTGCCGCAATTAATCCCATATTAATTTTCACTCTCATAATTAATCCCATATTAATTATATTCGAGTCAAATGTCATTGGTAAATCTTTTGGAAGCGACCCAAGAGATTCATGTATATGTTGGCAGTAAATATGGTTGTCGGACTATCTGAAAACGTGTGTACCCTGTACCACGTTCTCATCGATTTACAAGACATGGTTGGCTTCTAGCAAAGCATCGTGCCTACCCAATTCTCCAGAAATATTTACCGAGGAATATAATCTATATTAGGCGTAGTTATACTATATAATACGTAATACGACCCAGTATCAAATGTCACATGTTAGTCCTAGGGCTGGCTCAGTGTCTGCCCCGTATGAAGCATATATCGGATCCCGAGTAACTAGTCACTGTAATCGGAAAGTCATGACCTAGTCATACTTTCTCGATAGTTGCAGCTTTTAAGAGTACTAGTTCCGTATACTGTGTGACCATTATCTCCATATGATTGAAGTGATACTCTCATCTTGACATCACATCCAATACACTACGATTCTCAGTAAACCCAATAGAAGCGTACACATAACCTGTTAAAGCTCCAGACGACCAATATCAAAGTAAACTGATTGTCGCAAGTAATAGCGATGTAAGTCTCAAGTTAAAGATCACATACACCTACCATGATTCGGATTCCAATAGACACATAGTCATACTACCAATGGGATTCCAATGGGGTCTATCCAGAGTGAAACTGTTTCCGGTCCAACAGCTAACAGAACCTCTTATTACACTTGCATAAGTATCCAATACCTAAATATATGAGAACTATGTCGTTAAGCTTCCATAACAGGCACAAGTGTAATACTAGTCTATTCCGCATTATCGATGTCCAGTCTCGATAATACTATTGTTGAGAAGCAACCACGAGTGCGCAGCGGAAAAATAAAAATTATTAAAATTATAATGTCGTTTTCCCTTTGCCCAAGACCCTTTTTTTTTTATTATTCTACAAGCCTAGGCATGTTACTATATATTCTAAGCATAAAACTCATAAAGCAAGCAAAGAACATAAACCTAAACATGCTAACTATCATAAGAACTCTAATTAAAATAAAGAAAGAAAAAGACTTACTTGAACCGTAGACTCCTCCAGTCCTCCCTCCAATCTACAAGCTTTTCTCGAACTCAGCAAGTTCTTCTATGTTCCAAAGAGCCACCCAAGTGTGTGGCCTCCAAAGATGCACACACCAAAGCCAAAACTCAACGGCAAGACTACGCCTTGAGTGCACGAGTATTTTGTCCTTGGTGCTAACCTAGGCAAATACCACAAAACTTTTAACTCGAGGTTCCTCTAGTCAATTAGACTTAAGGATTCTCAAAATCAGTGGCTTACTCTTAAAACTTTAGAGTTGCTCACTTATATAAACCCAAGATTTGAAAGGTTTGGTGGAAAAATTTGTGAAGAATTCTTTGGTTTATATAGTGCTCCAAAGACAACAAAATTAATTAAGAATATGATGTGGGATAAAAGCCAATTTAATCTTAGCTATTGGATCTTAATTTAGTGGTCTAATGATATTATAAAACCCTAATAAGAGTTTGGGCCGAATTGGAATTCAAAACAAATAACAAAATTAAATTAAAAAAATTTTACTATTCACGTGGAACTATTCAAGTGAATAGTATTGTTTTAATTTATTTATTCCTATTCCCAAAGTGCCCCTATCGTCATTCACTAATCCCTAAGTCATTATGGAACCTCATAAATGATATGTTCAATAATTAAACACATTGAACCATTTATGAACAATTCCTACAGGAATCATATATGCAGTTATATTTGTATTGTGCACTGTTAACCATTGATTTCGACTTTGTTGTGTGTGACCTTTTGGGTTCCCCTCAAGTTGGACATGAAATTAAACGTGATAATTTAATCGAACATAATTATCCTCCGATCAGATGGTCATTCGATTTGAATGACCAAGGTTGACATCTAGCAACATGCTAAGGCCCCCAAATGAGAAGGAAAGATATATATACCCATTCTGTATGCGATTTACATGCTAACCCAAGAATCTCACATGATTCTTCCGCTGTGGCCACAGTCTCAAGCACTGATCACACATATCGACCCACGAACTGGAATACTACTCTTATAAGAAAATATTATCCGAGAGAGTGGCGATTCTCTGTTGTATCTTTACAAACTTCATGTGTTTCAACAAATGACCCAATCATACCCTTATGACCGGATCTTTTGAACTGGGGAAGGAGAATGTCAAAGTTATTTGATCCACACATAAGATTGTAAAGACCTTAAGTCTAAGGACTAGTCATATAATCGATACATGAAAGTTCTCACAGAAACATGGGATAAACACTCCATATGAAAACTTTCGGAGGTCAGTTTGATGGACACGAGCAACTCATGCATCCATTTGATACACCAAGCGGACGGATCTCCGCTAGTAGCATATGAGATTGGCTACCCCACTTAAGGGCAGATCATATCATCATGCTAGTCTCTCTGCTTTATGAACGCCCAGATTATTCACAAAACTATGACTAGGAACATTTAAGAGTAATGATTCTCATAAGGCGTGGAAGTCATCGTCTTATTACTCGAAGGGCTTTATTACAGTGTTGATGATTCATATAAGTTATGTAAGACATGTATAATAAAGATTTCCATTTTATTAATTAATGAAAATATTACAAAAACATGTACATATAGCCCATCCACAAGTTGGGCATAGGGCATATCCCTAACAATCTCCCACTTGCACTATAGCCAACTTGTATGAATCTGGACACCATACTCTCGGGGGTGCCTATCATGCTTTTTTTGAGTTAGCCCTTTAGTCAGAGAATCTGCAAGATTATCTTCTGTGGGTATTTTCTCTATTATAACTTATTTTCTCTCAACAATCTCCCTTATGAGATGAAATCGCCTGAGTACATGCTTGGATTTCTGGTGGGACCTTGGTTTCTTTGATTGTACAATGACGCCCGTGTTGTCACAGTACATCGTGACGCCATTCTTTATCGCGGGAAGTACTTCCAGCTTCGTGATGAAATTCTTTATCCAGACTGCTTCTTTAGCAGCCTCAGATGCTTTAATATACTCGGCTTCAGTGGTGGAGTCCATTGTAGTTGACAGCTTTAAGCTTTTCCAACTGACAGCACCGCCATTCAAAGTAAATAGATATCCTGTTTGAGATCCGTTGTCATCTCTATCGGTCTGAAAGCTCGCATCACAGTAACCAGTGACTTTCATCTCAGAACGATCTCCGTATGTCAAAAACACATCCTTAGTTCTTCTCAGATACTTGAGAATTGTTTTGACAGCTGCCCAGTGTTGCTCACCAGATTTGCCTGATACCTGCTTGTTATGCTAAGAGCATAAGAGACATTAGGTCTTATACATAGCATGGCGTACATGATCGATCCTATTGCTAAAGCATAAGGGATCATACTCATATGCTTTCTATCTAAAGGAGTATGTGGACATTGCTCATTAGATAATTTGATTCCATGACAAGTAGGTAAATTAACTCTTTTGGAATCTTCCATTTTGAATCTTTTCAAAACTTTATCTATGTACGTAGATTGAGAAAGTCCTAACAACCTCTTAGATCTATTATGGTAGATCTTAATGCCGAGGATGTAGGCTGTTTCTCCCAAATCTTTCATGGAGAAATTCTGAGATAACCATTGCTTGGTGGCTTGCATCATGGGAATATCATTCCCGATGATTAATATGTCATCGACATATAATACAAGAAATATAACAACACTCCCAATACTTTTCCTGTAAACACAAGGCTCGTCTACATTTTTAATGAAGTCAAATTCTTTGATTGTCTCATCAAATCATATATTCCAACTTTTGGTGGCTTGCTTGAGTCCATAAATGGATCATTTAAGCTTGTATACTTTATTATGATCATCCTTAGATGCAAACCCCTCAGGTTGTGTCATATAGACTTCCTCTACAAGGTTCCCATTAAGGAAAGCTGTTTTGACATCCATCTGCCAAATCTCATAATAAAAGTGTGCAGCTAGTGCCAGTAAAATTCAAATGGACTTTATCATTGCAACAGGCGAGAAGGTTTCATCATAGTCAATTCTTTGGATTTGTCTATAACCTTTCGCCACCAACCTAGCCTTATAGGTTTGGATGTTGCCTTCTGTATCAGTTTTATGCTTGTAAATCCATTTGCAGTCTATGGGTTTTATCCATTCAGGTGCATATACCAAGTCCTAGACTTGATTCTGATACATAGAGTCTATTTCAAATTTCATGGCCTCAAGCCACTTAACTGAATCAATGTCACGCATTGCTTCGTCATAACTGGTGGGATTTTCATTATCAATGACCTGATCATGTTCCTCATCAATATGGAAACCATATCTTTCATGCTCATGTCTTTCCCTACCAGACCTTCTGAGTTCATAACCTTGTGGTTGTTCCGTCGCTGCCCTTTTGAGGGGCCTGAGGTTTAGTTCTATGTTAGTTTGTTCTTCTCATACCTCATTGAGGTCAAGTCTACTCCCACTATATTTCTTGAGAAAGAATTCATTCTCTAGAAATTTAGCATTTCGTGAGACAAATGTTCTTTGTTCATTTGGGACGTAGAACGCGTATGCTCTTGAGTTCAAGGCATATCCTACAAACTTACATTTAACTGCCCTATCATCCAATTTGTTAGTTTGTGTGCGCTTGACATATGCGTCACATCCCCAAACTCTTAGATAACTAAGAATATGACGTTTCCCAGACCATAACTCATATGGTGTTTAACTAACAGTCTTGGAAGGAACATGGTTTAGTAGTAGTGTTGCAGTTTCTAAAGCAAGACCCCAAAATGAAAGAGGTAGATCCGTGTATGGAATCATTAATCGAACCATATCTAATAATGTCTGATTTCTCCTTTTAGAGACCGCATTATGCTGTGGAGTTCCCGGAGGAGTCCACTGGGAAACAATTCCATTTTCTCTTAAGTAATCTTGAAATTCGTTGCTTAAGTATTCACCACATTGGTCAGACGTTAGTGACTTAATACTTTTATTAAGCTGGTTTTCTATTTCAGCTTTGAAGTCTTTGAATTTCTCAAAGGCTTCAGATTTGTACCACATAAGGTACACATACCCATATCGCGAGTGATCATCGATAAAGGTAATGAAGTAGAAGAATCCACCTCTAGCAGTGACTGATATTGGTCCGCATACATCAGAATGTATGAGTTCTGATGTCTCTATTGCACGCTGTTATTTACCTTTGAAAGGTAATTTGGTCATTTTTCCAAGTAAACAAGACTCAAAAGTTCCATAACGTTCATATTTGAAGGGTCTGAAATACCCATCCTTATGTAGCTTAGTTAATCTTGTTTCATTGATATGACCTAAGTGACTGTTCCATTGAAGTGATTCATTGAGATTATTCGAGTTAATGTTGTATATATTAAAGGTTGAACATTCTTTGTTAGTTTGTAAGACATAGATACCATTATTCAAAATACCATCTCCTTATTTATTTTATTTGAAATAAATAGAACATTCATTACAACTTATTAGGCATGAAAAGCCTTTATTACATAAATAAGAAATTGAAATGATGTTTTTTACTAGAGAAGGTACATAACACAATCTTTTAAGTCTAAAACTAAACCATTCGACAAAACTAATGAATAAGTCCCCACGCACAATGCAGTCAGTTTTGCTCTAATACCTATGCGTAAGTTAACCTCCCTATGACGGAGTCTCCTACTGTTTCTCAGGCCCTGCACATTGTTACACAAGTGAGTCCCACAACCGATGTCAAGCACCCAAGTAGAAGGTTCAGAGTTTTGAGAATATAGTTCAATCATATACAACATATCTGAAGCATTGGGCTTCTTAGCCTCTTGGGCTTCCCTAGCTTCCTTGGCTTTCAAATATCTGCAGTCTTTCTTCCAATGACCCTTCATTCCACAAAAGAAACATTTCCCCTTTCCCTTTTTCTTCTCCACCTTACCATTGGGCTTTAGGTGATCTGGAGCCTTGGCCTTGACCTTATTTTTATTTGGGCCTCGTGGCTTCAAGTCTGTACCCGTAAGAATGACGGAGGTTTTAAGCTCCGGTTTCAAGTCCTTCTCTGCTTGTTTTATCAGATTGTGCAATTCTGCTGAAGTAGCTTCTTTATGAGACAGATGAAACTGCATAATAAAGTTAAAGAATTCTTTTGGTAAGGACTGAAGAATTAGATCCTGACATATCTCATGATGAACCCGAGGTTGGCCAATTTTTCAATGTGGCCAATCATCTTAAGCACATGTCCACTAACAGATCCTTCCTTATACCTTGTTTGGAATAAGGCACATGACACTTGGAATCTCACGGTATGAACGGAAGTTGTATACAACTCCTTCAAGTGAAAGATGATGGTTTGAGCATCTATATCTTCGTGAGCTTTCTGAAGTTCATCCAACATAGAGCCAAGCATTATGCAAATTGCTTGCTCATCATCGTCGACGTGTTTCTTCCAAGCATCGAATGTATTTTGGTCAGCATCTTCTGCGGGTTCAGGGGGAAACGATCTTTCAAGAACATAGAAAATATTTTCTTATCGTAAGACAATTTTAAGATTTCTAAACCAGTCATTGTAGTTGTCCCCTTTGAGCTTATGCTAATCAAGGATGGAACAAAGTGATACTCTGTTTTCCATTTGAATGTTTGTGAAATATTTTAATCCACATGTTAAGAGAGAACGTTAAAATTAGGAATATGTTTTTCATTAATGTTTCATAATAACATGGGCTTTTAATATTATGAATTTGCTCCCACTCAATTGTTTTAAAATTTTAAGCAAATCGCATCAACCCCAATGTGATGGATTTCTTGTGGGCAAGGATCCCATTATCATCATTTCATAACTCCTACTAGGGTCGATCGTTATAAAATACGATAATTAGGTAGGTTCCCAACCAATTTATGATATAAATCACAATTCCTTGATCATTGGGTCAGACAATCAAACATGCCATAGCTTATGCCAGTCCTCGTGGACACCCAATTTTTACCACTAAGTTATAAGACCACGCCTAAGGGTCGTAGCGTCTTATGACTCAGAAAAGTCAAATCATAGTCAATAGTACGATTTAAGGACAAATTGGTATTGGTCAGTTTGGTAAAGCCTAGTCCTGCCAATACAGTTTAAGCCCTTTGGGTCTATACTTTACAATGGGAGGCAAATTTTAGACTTAAATTATTATTGAGGATTTTAACAAGTTTAAGTGAATAACTGTCAAATGGATTCCTCCATTGAAAATTCCCCAGAGGGAGGGTGGAGTGAACGCTCTTAAATACCCTTACCTCTTAGGCTCTTATCGCCTTGGTGACATGAATAAACAATAGATCCTCCAAATTAGTCCAACACTTTAAATATGCTTTAAGGTAAGCTTTGAGTAAATGATTATCTAGATGTCTTCACAGCTTTTCCTTTTGGCCATAAAAAGGTAGTGAGTGAAGGAAGACACCAAATCATTATCTAACTCTAGTAATACCTTTGGTTAAATTAACTTTAGTTTGGAAAGTTTTATTAACGCCTTGGTCCCACCCCACTTGTATCTTTTATAATGTATTTTATTATAAACAAGTGATTTATATTTATTAGCCTTAAAGGTAATAACTCTATAAGTTCATCACGGAATAATTACTTAGCTAAGGGATAAGCAATACACTCTCTATTTCTTAGAAAGTCTCTAGATGCTTGCACCTTAAAATAATCATGCCAATTCTAATCATACATAGAATCATCAAGCATATGCGTTTTAATATGTTGGAATTTTTTTTTTATTCATTAAATAACTTTGATTAATATTTAATTATGATAATGTATTTTATTTGATTCAAATAAATTTACTATTCACGTTTTTATGCAGACGTGTGAACTTTAAATGCACTTTCATAATTCAAATCTTAACCAAATCATGCAACACTTGTTCCTAAAATTAAGTTCAGGGTGTTAGCTTTCCAACGAGCTTTTAAACACCTAATTTTGAGTTCAAATGAGTAAGAACTAATCAAAACAAAAACGGCGCACTGATACCTCTGCTGGGAAGCGGCAGCGACTGCACAGTGGAAAAATAAAAATTATTAAAATTATGATGCCGCTTTCCCTTTGCCCAAGACCCATTTGTTTTTATTATTCTACAACCCTAGGCATGTTACTAAATATTCTAAGCATAAAACTCTTAAAACATGCAAAGAACATAAACCTAAACATGCTAACTATCATAAGAACTCTAATTAAAATAAAGAAAGAAAAAGACTTACTTGAACCGTAGACTCCTCCAGTCCTCCCTCCAATCTACAAGATTTTCTTGAACTCAGCAAGCTCTTCTACGTTCCAAAGAGCCACCCAAGTGTGTGGCCTCCAAAGATGCACACACCAAAGCCAAAACTCAATGGCAAGACTACGCCTTGAGTGCACGGGTATTTTGCCCTTGGTGCTAGCCTAGGAAAATACCTCAAAACTTTTAACTCGAGGTTCCTCTAGTCAATTAGACTTAAGGATCCTCAAAATCAGTGGCTTACTCTTAAAACTTTAGAGTTGCTCACTTATAAAAACCCAAGATTTGAAAGGTTTGGTGCAAAAATGTGTGAAGAATTCTTTGTGTTTATATAGTGCTCCAAAGACAACAAAATTAATTAAGAATCCGATGTGGGATAAAAGTCAATTTAATCTTATCCATTGGATCTTAATTTAGTGGTTTAATGAGATTATAAAACCCTAACAAGTGTTTGGGCCGAATTGGAATTCAAAACAAATAACAAAATTAAATAAAAACAAATTTACTATTCACGCAGTACTATCCACGTGAATAGTAATTTTTTATCTATTTATTCCAATTTCCAAAGTGCCCCTATCGTCATTCACCAATCCCTAAGCCACTATAGAATCTCATAAATGATCTGTTCAATAATTAAACACATTGAACTATTTATGAACAATTCCTACATCAATCATATATGCTGTTATATTTGTATTGTGCACTGTTAACCATTGATTTCGACTTTGTTGTGTGTGACCTTTTGGGTTCCCCTAAAGTTGGATATGAAATGAATCGTGATAATTTAATCGAACATAATTATCCTCCGATCAGATGGTCGTTCGATTTCAATGACCAAGTTTGACATCTAGCAACATGACAAGGCCCCCAAATGAGAAGGAAATATATATATACTCATTCTGTATGCGATTTACATATGATACGGTCCCTCGCATCACTGTATCCCCACCTATTGACCTAGGATACGGAAAGTGTCTACCCATATGGTCAAATGTCATGAATCGTGCTAACCCAAGAATCTCACATGATTCTTCCGTTATGGCCACAGTCTCAAACACTGATCACACATATCAATCCGCGAACTATAATACTACTCTTATAATAAAATATTATCCGAGAGAGTGGTAATTCTCTGTTGTATCTTTACAAACTTCATATGTTTCAACAAATGACCCAATCATACCCTTATGACCGGATCTTTTGAACCGGGGAAGGAGAATGTCAAAGTTATTTGATCCACACATAAGATTGTAAAGACCTCAAGTCTAAGGACTAGTCATATAATCAATACATGAAAGTTCTCACTGACACATGGGATAAACACTCCATATGAAAACTATCGGCGGTCAGTTCGATGGACACGAGCAACTCATGAATCCATGTGATACACCAAGCAGACGGATCTCCGCTAGTAGCCTATGAGATTGGCTACCCCACTTAAGGGCGGATCATATCATCATGCTAGTCTCTCCGCTTTATGAACGTCCAGATTATTCACAAAACTATTACTATGAACATTTAAGAGTAATGATTCTCATAAGGCGTGGAAGCTATCGTCTTATTACTCCAAGGGCTTTATTACAGTGTTGATGATTCATATAACTTAAGTTATGTAAGACACGTCTAATAAAGTTTGCCATTTTATCAATTAATGAAAATATTGCAAATACATGTACATATAGCCCATCCACAAGTTGGGCATAGGGCATATCCCTAACAACTATGACTATGGATATTTAATGATTAAACCGTTCGTGGATTAATACTGTCTCATATCTTATTAATCTGATTTAACCATATGGGCTTTTATCACTATATATATCCAAGTAATCCAATTACAATAATGATAAAATAGCAATTTCCTTTTGTCACATAGTTAATTTGTACAAAAACACAATGTTCTTTACAAATAGTGATGTTATGTGTCATAATTATCCAACATGTATAATACTACTTCTCGAAGACTTTTCCAGTGCTACATTACACCACCCGGATAATGTGATGATCATGCTAAATCTAGAATGTCATAACTTCGAAATCTTGAAGGCCTCTGCCCAACTAATCGTTTATCACTTGACTGGTAGACATATGTCATTATCCATCATTCTTAATATCTAATATATGCATTATACCTTTTGTCATAGTTGGTAGGCTGCTTTAGAGTTTGTGGTTTCAATGAATAACCCTTAAATTATTTATTGAGAAGTATTATCTTGTTCTTGTTTCATTAAGATCTTCACTGAGTATTCTTAACTACCTCATTTATGGACCTCTAGTCGTGCTCAATATACTTTGTCTATAGGAAATCTCTTTCTTGATCTTTAGTTATGCTTAACAATCATTGACTTAATCAGGTTCTTAGTAGCTGGTACCTTTGACTTTCACTAAAAATACTGACGTCTCTATGGTCAAGCTTCCCATTCTCCCTTTTTGGAATCGATAAGTTTACCTGAGTGATCCTTGTCATTATTTGCAATGCTTGTTCACGATACTCCTTTTACTCCACTTGTTTAACTTGATTTTAATATTCTTTTTCATCACTTAGCTACTTAAAGTCCTATATTCTCCTGCCAAACTGCTTATGAGCTTCTCTCTTCAAGTTCCAATATTCTTAATTATCTATGGGGGCATATGGCTTTTTACCTTGCTGGTGTCGTCTACCGATGACGCTGGTATTCAAAATGTTGCTTCTAGCTAGTTTCCTAGTGGTCCTCTCCAATTGGCTAAAGATTCAAGCTTAAGTGTGCACCTCGGCGCTTAAACCATATTCCCTGATATTAATATCGATGCTGGCGATTTGGTTTTGGCTAAGGTTTATAGTCTTTTCATACTTTGCTTCCATTGTCACTATAATTTATAGTCTATAAATCTGTTTGCTATTCCTTCACACCAACTTGTTCTTTAATCCTGGTTACATACTAGGATACTCTTTCTTTATTGTTTTATCTAATAACTTCTCTTCTAGATCTCTCACTTGGAGTTTTTTCTTTTTTTATTTTGTTCTGGTACTGTATCTAGAGGTTTTATGTTTCGGTCTTTTATCTTTATACTTCCACTTCTTCCTGGGAGTATCTTAAGGTAGCCCTCAAAGTCCATCTCTACTACTATTTTCTAACAGTGGTTGGGAGGGTGGGGATTTTCTTGGAGTCTTCCGATGGTGGTGTTCTCGCTAGTTATACGTTCTGCAGTTGTTCATGCTGCTCATCTATAAGCTTATGACTCTATTGCTTACATGTCTGGTGTTGGCTTCCCACCAGGGTACTACTACTTGGAATTCTATGAATTCCATGTTTCAACTCTACTACTAATTCGTTTTCTAATCACCGGTGATATCACCCTTTATTGTGAACCTTCTTAAGGTTCATGCTCTATCAAACTCCTAATATACTCCGTCTATTATTCTTTCTTACTAAGCTTTGCTCTATTACTTGGCTTCCTACTCATCTTAGTTCCTTGAACTCCTTATATATTTATTTCTCTGGAAACTCCATCATCTTTGATTGCTTAAGGCATCTCCTATTAAGTCTTTGGTTCAGGTACTATTCTTTATCTAGTTTTTCCTTCTCACTACCATGAGCCTCTTTATAAGTTATTCACTTAATCCTAAGAGTCGTTCTCCCTGATTTCTTTGTACTTCTAAGTCTTTACTTCTTTAAGGGCTTTTTAGTTCAACTTATTGCGGCTTCAAATTATTCTAGCTCATGCTGCTTGTCTACATTTCATAGAACTCATCGATCTGGCTATTTAGCCATCTCGCAATCCATCTAATCTGTCAATTGTTCTTCTTTACTGATCATTCTCTTTACAAGGCTCTAAGTTGAGAAGTGAGAATATTCATTCCATAAGGATCTATAAATACGCATATCTGCTTTACACTTAAGCTCGATGATGATTTGGTTAGGTGTTTGCATGCTTTACTAAAATCAAGGTTTCTGGAAGGAGGGGTCATCATTCGTTCTACATGAGCCTGGTCGACTACTCATTGTCTTGGGGTCCCGCAACTATTATAAATTTTCTACGCTACTTTCTTCTCACTTTGTTAACTATGTACTTGAATGTACATAATTTCATTGTTACTTTTCGTATCCCTCTTTATAACTTCCATATCTTGACTTTTGATTCTAAGTTGTACTACCAATGCTAGTGATGACTGATACTTTTGGATATTTCCTAGATCTCCAACCTCTCAGGTCTATTCTTGTATACTTCATGGATTCTACTGACTTAGGTTGATTCGAAGGTTCTACTGCATTTGGTCTATCTTGTGAACTTCTGCTAGTCTTGCAAGCCTCGCACTAACTTGCCTTGTTCCTTAAGCTATACTGGGTTCTATTCTTATATCATTGAAAACTTTCTTAATCATTTTCTGGGTAACCTGCCTTCAAAGGTCTTTCTATTTCTTAAGATGAACTCATGTTAGGCTTTTTACGGTCGTCTATATCTATGCTGGTAGGAACTGCTTTATATCTCATTGGTTCTTTCTTTATGTCTCGATAGGATTATATATTCTTGTTCTGGTACTTTGTGTCCTGGTGGAGTCTGTTTCTCATGTAAGGTAGGTATAAGCTCGGTTCCATCAGGACAGCTTCATTGGTTGACATCACGAAGGGGTAAGGATTTGGGTAGATGGGGGCCTTATCTAGTGGATTCCTTGGTTGAACTACTAATCATTTTCCTAACGTCGTTTCTCTTATTTACTTGTGGGTCCAGTTCTAGGGAACCTAGGATCTCTGCATCCTTATAGTATCTCACATCTATTAGAAGCCTCCACAACTAATCTTGATTTCTTGATTCTTCTGCCTTATGGCTGTTCTTGGTTATTCGGGGAACTCCCTATCTATACGAAGTGTTCGAGAGTTATTAGATCAACTAGGAAGAATTTATGTGAAGGAAATGAATCTTACTTGGAAGGAAATGACTTTACTTAGGTCTACTCGGTATTTTACTCTTGTTTAGACTCGATATATTCTTCTTTTCTATCCCAAGTTCTGGTGTCTTCCATATTATCTCATCATATACTTCTATCTCTTTACTGCATCTGGTTACTTAGATCGTTTGTACCTTATCCTTTTTCTTTCCTTATTTTTCTTTCTAGCTTTCTATCTCCCTATTCCTACTTTCCTAGGTGATTATCCATAGAACTTTATTATTTATTTCTGTCTCCTTACTTTTCTGTCTTCGGTTGCTTAAACCTCTACGCATCTCTCATTCCTTTCTTATAACTTATTTTCCCACTCCCTTGAGTACTTTTATTAAAATTTACTGTCTGGTTTCATAGCTTGTTTGTACTTCTGGTAATAGGTCGGAATAACTTCAGGGAAATTCTCAACTTCAATCTAGAATATAGTTGTTCTCGTGAGGAATACTATTCGAATAGTTTGGGAAAGCTTACTAACATGTCTATGGTTCTTGAGAACATAATCGGATACTGGAGAGGTAGTGCCCCGCATACAAGTATCCCGGATATATTATGTATACAAGACCCCAGCACTCTACCCACTGCAGTCACTAACTCCCTAGACCATGCTCTGATACCATCTTTGTAACATCCTCAATCCGGGAGATGCTACCGGTAGGGAATAAGCCATATTATTCCCCTGAGCCTCTAACTTTTCAATTATAAACAATTTCTAATACTCTTTTCTTGATTAGATATTTCATGTGTGGATCTGTAGCCCAAGTTCAATAACTTGACATAGAAACTCAACATAAGAAACTGAAAACTTAGTAACATACTTTTACAATGACTACCTCAAAATCAAAGACTAATACATAACTTTTACTTGACTCTGACTGACTCTCAGTCTTTCTTATTGGACAATTATGACTCATAGCATCACTATTTTGTAAAGGACATGGTGTTCTTGTACAAAATTAACTATATGACAAAGGAATTTGCGCTTTTATCATTTTAATTGGATTACTTAGATATATAAATGATAAAAGTACATATGATTAGTACCAGATTAATAAGATATGAGACAGTATTAATCCACGAAAGGTTTAATCATTAAATATCCCTAGTCGTAGTATTATCGAGACTGGACATCGATAATGCGAAATAGGCTAGTATTACACTTATGCGCGTTATGGAAGCTTAACGACATAGTTCTCATATATTTGGGTATTGGATACTCATGCAAGTGTAATATGAGGTTCTGTTTACCGATGGCAAGGGAACAGCTTTGCTCTGGATAGACCCATTAGAATCCCATTGGTAGTATGACTATGTGTCTATGGGAATCCGAATCAGGGTAGGTGTATTTGGTCTTAACTTGAGACTTGCATCCTTAATACTTGCGACAATCAGTATACTTTGGTTTTGGTCGTCCGGGGCTTTAACAGGTTCTGTGTACGCCTCTTCTAGGTATACTAAGAATCGTAGTGTATTGGGTGTGATGTCAAGATAGAAGTATCACTTCAGTCATATGGAGATAATGATCACGCATGGATACAAAATTGGTACTTTAAGTGCTACAGTCATCGGGATAATATGACTAGGTCATGATTATCCGATTATAGAGACTAGTTTCTAGTGATCCGATATATGCTTCGTACGGGGCAGACACAATTCCAGCCCCAGGCCTTGCATGTGACATATGATACTGGATCGTTATACGCAATACTTAGTATATTATGCCTGATAAAGATTATATATTCCTTTAAAGAATATTTCTGGAGAATTGGGTAGGCACGGTGCTTTGCTAGAAGCCAAACATGTCTTTTAAATTGGTAAGAACGTGGTACCGGGTACGCACGTGTTCGGATAGTCCAATGACCGTATTTACTGCCAACATATCCAGGGATCTCTTGGGTCGCTTCCCAAAGATTCACCGATGAGATTTGACTCGAACATAATTAATCTGGGATTATTTTTTAGAGAGAAAATTAATCTGGGAGTAATTACGGTAAGAATTAATCTGGGATTAATTATCAGAGAAAGAATTAATATGTGATTAATTGCGTCGAGAATTTATCTGGGATTAAATTCTTCGAGAGGAGAGAACGCGATTAATTTGGAATTAATCTGTAAAATGAATTTAATAGTGAAATTGGATTTGTCTATTTAATTGGGATAAAATAATATATTAGATATATGAATTGAAATTGGATTTCAATGTGGAATTAAAATTGGATTTTAATTCGTGAGAATGAATTAATTTTGAATTAATTTGTGAGCTACTTTAAAAATAATTTTGCAAGGCATAATTATTTAATTAAATTGGATTTAATTAATTCACAACGGCGAATTCGTTTAATTCGGAATTAAACGAACTCGGGCCCGAGCAAAGTTGCTTGTTGGATTGTTCGACTTAAATTTGGAATTTAAAGTGGGGCCCACCAACTTACATCAATGTGTTTGACATTTGATGGAATTGGGTAATTGGTTGAGTAAAAGCTTGGATTTCTTTTTTCTACACTCAAACCAAACCAACACACTTCATTATTTAATTTTTGAAATCAAACCGTATATAAATTTTGAAAGTTGGCTTGTGTGTTAGATTTTTGAAATCAAAAATGCACTATTCATTCTCTCCCAAAAACCTCTCAATTGCTGAACACAGTGGAGCTTGGACGAGAAAATTTTCTTTCAAATTTTGTTCAAGCTAGCACTTAAAGGAGTGAATCAAGGTGATAGAGAAACTCACCCAAGTGTTGGAAACACTCAAGAAAGCTTGGAGCTTCCACCTACATCCATGGAAAGTTTTGAAACTCATCCGATCATTATAAGTTTTTTAGGCAAACTTCTTGATGTATTCTCACACAAATCATCTTAGTGATCTTGTGGCATGTGTAGGACACTAACAATGGTATCAGAGCGTCCTAAGTTTGATTTGAAAATCTAGGGTTCATATACTTTAATTTGGGATTTTTGCTTGGAGTTTGAAATTGCCCAAATTGGTTGTTGGATTATGTTTATATGATGTTGAATTGGATTTGTACATCTTTGGAATTGAGAAAAATTGATTAGATCAAAAATTCCCAATCTCTTTGACATGGCTGAATGTACCCTAATGTGTTCATGGTGATTTTTTGAAAAAATAGCAATTGGATGTGTTGATGGCATGAATTGTATGTTAAATGTTGATTTAATTAGATTGAAATCAAATTTCATGATAATTACTTTGCCATTGTCGTGAACCCTAAGCATGTTGGAATGAATTGTTTTGCTTCAATTTGTGTTGGACATGAATTGAATAATGTTGAGCATGATTAATTAGATTAATTAGTGTTTTGGAAACATTAGATTAGTTAATTAATTATGCTAATTGTACTTTAATTAAATTAATATGTAATTTGGAATAATATGTTAATTTAATTTGTTGTAATTGGACTTAATGGGCTTGGTTGGGCCAAGTTTTGTTTAGGACAATTGGGTTGGATCCAATTGGGCCTAAAACCATTTCCATAATGTCCAAATATGATAATTGGGCCTTTAAACAATTTAATTGGGCCTAATGGGCCTAAATTGATTTTTGGTAAAAATGGTGATTCCTTCTTGGGACTTGGAATCTTGGATTGGATCAATATTGCCAAAGCCCATGCCTTAAGAATTAATTAAAAGCTCATTGGACTTTGATTAAATTGACATTGGATGTTAATTGGGCCTTTGAGACCCATTTAGATTGGATTTAGAATCTAAGTATAAAAGGCATTAAAATAAGTGTAATTATTTAATTTGGAGTTAAATATGAATTATTATTGGATACAATTTAAGTTGGATTTAAAATTGTAGTTCGATAAAATTCAAGAATTCGTACTTTGAGTAGTTATTCTTAAACGAGTTGGACTCGCGCAAATCAATTCGTTGTTTGAACATTGGATGGTCATTAATTCAAAGATTAATTAATTAGATTAGATTGATTGAATAACATGCTTTGTGTGAATACTTGGATGTATTGTATGAATAATGTATATCGGATGAATATTAGAAGGGTGAGGGCAATTTTGGAAATTGTTGTAATAAATTAGAATTTATTAAATTGGACCTGTGTGTCCAGCCTATTGTCTAAATTTTCTTTGTATTTCTCTTATCACCAATTCCCCTCAATGTAAATGAGGTTTCTTTAGAAGTATTATGTAACTGGGTAGAAGTAAGAATAGTGTTAGCGGGAGAGATGAAATGAAGAGATTTGTTCTAGGAACAAAGTTTGTTATATATCCATCTGCATATCATTATTAATTTATTTCGCGCCTTATTATGCTTTTAGAATGCATGCTTAAGGGTGTATGATGAGACCTAATCAAAGATAATAAATTGGTTGCCAATTTACGTGAAAAAACCCTCATCAATTATTAAGCGTTTTTACTTCTATTGAGTGGTTCTCTATCAAGATCCAAGATTGGCATTGGTTTGTTGGCCAAAGTCAAGATCAATGTCCATCGCAAATGTATTTGAACCAAGAAAGCTTTGTTCTATATCGTATATCTTGGGCGGTTGTGACTTGTTGGCCAAAGTTAAGGTCACCTCTAGTTCATCAACGTGGATTACGAAGCTTTCCCACTGTCAGTGGGTCCCGCTTAACTGGAATCATTAAGTTTGTTGAGCCAAAGCCAAGGCTTAGTTGATTTAGAGGAAAAGGTTAGGAAATATATTGGATATATTGGATATATGTTTCGGACTTGGAGGTCCTCCTACTAGATCTAGGAATTGGATGAGATCCAATTGATCTTAGAGATCTACCTAGTTAAGTTTCATACAGATTGTTGGCCAAAGTCAAGGTTGTGTGCTATTTAACGGGATTCTAGCCCACTAGGAAATTAGGTTTCCCGAGTACTCCACATAGGGTTAGAGGCTCGCAGAAAAATAATGGGAGACAAATATTAAATTTACAATTTCGTTTAAATACTTTCCAATACGAGCTCTTTTATTTATTTATCGTTGTTATAAATATATTAGTTGGACTAATATTTAATATTTCTTTCGTTGAACAGTTAGACTGTACAACACACTACTTCATTTGTAATTGGTTATATAGTTGGACTATAATAATCATTTTTATTTGAATGTAACTGATCATTTATAGTTGATTATACAGTTGGACTATAATAATCATTACATTTGATTATACCCGAAATCATTGATTGGATAGTTGGACTATAGCAATCAATATAACTGGAAAGATTAGCGTCAAATGACATAATCCTAAGTGAAAATATATTTAACGGCATAATTTTCCAGATTGGGAAATGAATCTCAGGATAGTCCTGGGAGCTGAGAAGTTACTCTATTGGATAGAGAAACCTCTCGGGCCTGAGCCCGGAGTTGAGCAAATAGTAGAGCATGAGCTTAGGAAGACTCATCGTGATGATAACTTTAGTGCTCAGTCGCAATGACTCCTTAATTTCGTTGTCAGAATAAAAGATTGGATCTTTATAGTATGATGTTGAAATTAAAGGATCTTCATAGATCTAACCTTATATCATAGAAGTACGAATTGCAAAAAGAAGCTCTTTCGCTCGCGTATGTCAGAGGGTACATCTGCCATGAACTAGGTGTTGCAGATGATTGCTGTCATCTAACAGCTAAGTTAGCTGGGCATTACCTATAAGGTAGAGACTTCCATAGATTTGTTCTCATAGTCTCTACCCAATTGTTGGGGCGAGTTCATCATGAACCAAGAGAAAAATCTTGGAGAGTTAATGGCTATGCTCAATGAAGCAAAGCCAGAGCTTCCAAAAGGGCAAGAAGTGCAATGCGCATCTTACTTCGACATCCCAGAAGGCCAAGGCTTGGTCGAAGGCTTCTAGGGGTGTGAAGAAAAGGGGCAAAGGCAAAATCATCATAATCATCTGGGAAGACAAATGACATATCCCAAGGTGTCTGCCTAAACTGTGGCAAACAGGGTCACTGGAAGCGTGACGGCCGTATGGACAAGGCAGACATGAAGGAAGTAAAGGCGGGCAAGACTCTGACTTCAGATATGTTTGTTACAAACTTGTCCACTACTAGTTTTAGTATTGGATTTTGATACTGGATATGGTACATACATATGTACTGATGTGCGGGATCTGCTGATTAGTAGAAGACTAGCTTCAGACGAGATTGACCTGCAAGTCAGAAACGGGACGAGAGTCGCTGTTTTGGATATGGTAACCTAAGTTTTGGAACTGCCTTTTAGGCATGTACTTAAATTGGGAAACTGTTATAATGTATCTAGTTTGACTAGAAATATTATCTCTATAGCTAGTTTAACATGTTGCGAGTATACCTTTATGTTCCAGAACACCGGGTGTTTTGTTTATAAAGATGATATTGAGATATACAAATTAGATGTGAATAACAATATTTATATTTTGAATATAAAAAAATCTCAAACATATAACATTACAAACAAATGGCTCAAACTGAATTAATCAGATGAGACTTATTTGTAGCATTATTGTCTAGGACACATTAACAAGACTCGTATATCCACACTTTTGAAGAGTGGATACTTGGACAGATTTGATCCTAATTCAAATGATGTCTGTGAATCTTGTTTATTACGCAAAGTGCTTAAAACACCTTTTAGCAGTAAAGGTGTACGTGCCACCAAGCTGTTAGCCCTCGTTCATGGTGATGTAGTGGGCCCATATCTAGCTAGGCTAGAGGTGGATATGAATACTTTGTAACATTTACAGATGTTGCATCACGTTATGGTTATGTGTATCTTATGACACACAAATCGGAAACTTTTGAGAAATTCAAAGAGTTTCGACACGCAGTAGAAAAACGGACTAACAAAAGTATTAAAATATTACGGTCGGACCGTAGTGGAAACTACTTGAGCAATAAGTTTCTCGATTACTCGAAAGAGTATAGCATTCTTTCACAGTGGACTCCTCCCGGAACACCTCAATTGAGTGGTGTGTCCATACGGAGAAATCAGACTTTGTTGGACATGGTTAGGTTAATAATGAGTCGCATTGAGCTATCAATTTTCTTCACGGGATACGCATTGAACAGTGCAACACTTATTTTGAATAAAGTTCCGTCAAAGTTTGTTGGACAGACTCCATATGAAATATGCACTCGAAAGAAACCGAGTTTCTCATTCCTGAAGATTTGGGAATGCTGGGCATATGTTTGGATGATACCAAACTGCAACCCAAATTAGATTAGCGCCTATTTGTAATTGGTTATCCTAGGGAATCCAAAGGATATTACCTCTACAACTCACAAGAGAACAAATAAATTTTTTGCTCTCCATGCGGTTTTCCTTGAAATAGGAATACCTAATGCAGTGGTAAGTGGGAGGAAGGTAGAACTCGATGAAAATCAGAGTAATACTATTACTGGAACCGATCCCTTAACAGAACACGAACAGTTCATCAGGGATGAATCTGTACCACAATATTGTAATACACAAGAATCGCGTAGGTCGGAGAGAGTCAGGAAACAACCTAAGAGGTATAGGTTTCTGATCTCACCTCATGTAGATGTCAATCTTATTGAGGAAGACGAACAGACTAGGTATGAGGAAATAATACAAGGTATCGACTCCGGTTTATGGCAAAGTGCCATGAAGTCAGAAAAGGATTCCATGTATACCAACCAAGTTTGGACATTGGTTTATATACTAGAAGGCATTATGCCTATTGGTAGCAAATGAGTCTTCATGGTGAAGACATACATGAAATATGGCAACATACAAACGTACAAAGCTAGGCTTGTAGCGAAAGGGTATCGTCATCAACATGGTGTCGATTACGACGAAACCTTTTACCTATTTCCATGATTAAATCCATTCGGATAATGCTTGCTATTGCTGCATATTTCATAATAAAATAGGGCAAATGGTTGTCAAAACCGCTTTCTTTAACGGAAACTTTTGGAGGATGTTTTATACAACAACCTGACAGTTTTGTAATACCAAAACATGCAAACAAGGTTTACAAGTTAAATTCGATCCATTTATGGATTGGAGCAAGCATTGTGTTCTTGGAACCAATGTTTTGATAATATCATAATGGTATATGGTTTCATTCAAAACGAAAATGATTCTTGTGTATATAAGAAGGTAAGTGGGAGCGCACTGACAATGATTTTCCTATTCGTTGATGATGTATTGCTTCTTAGTAATGACATTCATATGTTAATAATCGGTAAAAGCTTAGCTTTCATTAAAATTCTCCATGGAATACTTGGGAGATGCAACCTTTATTCTAGGAATAAGAATCTACCGGGATAGATCTAAAAGTTGTTGGCACTCTCCGAGAACTCGTACTGTGACAAACATGTACATGATCTGGTGTCTCATATGCTTTGAGCATATGGAGTCACAATCAGGCTGATCCAAGTGATGGACACTGGATTGATGTTAAGAACATCCTTAAGTATCTTGGATGAACTAAGGATACTTTTTTAATCAATAGAGAATGAGAACTTGAGGTGATTGGGTTCACCGACGCAAGTTTCCTAACCGATAAAGACGACTGTAAGTCACAATCAAGGTACGTAATTTTGTTTGAACAACGGAATAGTAAGCTGGAAATCTTCCAAGTAAGATATTGTTGCCGATTCAACAAAAACGGATTATATTGTTATAGTTGAGGCAGCAGAAGAAGCATTTTGGATCTATAAAATTCCTAATTAGATTAGGAAGTAGTTCTGTTAGGAGCTGAGCTGGGCTACAGCCCAGGCTAAAGAATTACGGTCTCATCAACGATCCAAGTATGTACTTCGACGATTTTATCTGATTCGTGAGATCATACATCGTGGCGATGTGATGATCGAATAAATCGCATCAGATGATAACCTTGTAAATCCGCTGGCGAAAGCAATAACTCAGCATAAGCATGAGCGACCCGTACATAGTTCAGGTGTTAGACATTTGAGTGATTGGATATAGGCCAAGTGGCAGATTGTTTGACAATTATGACCCATAGCATCATTATTTTGTAAATGACATGGTGTTCTTGTACAAAATTAACTATGTGACAAAGGAAATTTTTCTTTTATCATTTTAATTGGATTACTTAGATATATAAATGATAAAAGTCCATATGATTAGTACCGGATTATAAGATATGAGACAATATTAATCCACGAAAGGTTTAATCATTAAATATCCCTAGTCGTAGTATTATCGAGACTGGACATCGATAATGCAGAATAGGCTAGTATTACACTTGTGCGCGTTATGGAAGCTTAACGGCATAGTTCTCATATATTTGGGTATTGGATACTCATGCAAGTGTAATATGAGGTTTTGTTTGCCGATTGTACGGGAACAGCTTCGCTCTGGATAGACCGCTCGGAATCCCATTGGTAGTATGCCTATATGTCTATGGGAATCCGAATCAGGGTAGGTGTATTTGGTCTTAACCTGACACTTGTGTTGGACAAAATGACCCATAGCATCACTATTTGCACAGATCATTGTGTTGTTGTAGCAAATTAACTATATGACATGGAAATTGCACTCTCATCATTTGTGATTAGATCACCATAGATATATAAATGAAGAGAGGTCCATATGATTAGTTCCTGGATTGAGAATGATATGAGACAGTATCACTCCACGAAGGATTAATCATTAAATATCCCTAGCCGGAGTATTATCGAGACAGGACATCGATAATGCGGAATAGGCTAGTATTGCACTTGTGCGCGTTGTGAGGGCACAACGGCATAGTTCTCATATATTTAAGTATTGGATACTTATGCAAGTGCGATAGGAGGTTGTGTTTCACCGATGGTACGGGAAACAGCTTCGCTCTGGATAGACCCCTCGGAATCCCATTGGTATTATGACTATGTGTCTATGGGAGGCCGAAATCAGGGTAGGTGTGTATGGTCTTAACTTGAGACTTACACCGCTAATACTTGCGATAATCGATAGACTTTGGTCTTGGTGGTACAGGGCTTTAACCGGTTCTGCGTACATCACTTCTGGGTTTATCAGAGAGTCGTAGTGTATTGGGTGTGATGTCAAGACGGAAGTATCACTTCAGTCATAGTGGAGATGATGTCACGCAGGATACGGTATTAGTGCTCTTAAGTGTTGCGCAACCATCGGGATATTATGACTAGGTCATGCATATCCGATTATAGAGACTAGTTACCAGACATCCGACATGTGCTTCGGACGGGGCAGACACTCATCCAGCCCCAGCCCTAGCACGTGACTATCCGATACTGGGCCGATATACACAATACTACGGTATACTACGCTTGATATAGATCTTAAATATTCTTATAAGAATATGTCCGGAGAATTGGGAAGACTTGGTGCTTTGCTAGAAGCCAACCTTGTCTAGTAAATCGGTAAAACGTAGTACTTGGTACTTACGTGTTTGGATAGTCCGACGACCGATTTGACTACCAAAATATCCGGGGATCTCATGGGTCTCTTCCCAAAGATTCACCGATGACGTATGACTCGCACTTTTATTAATCTGGGATTAATATGATGAGAGAGAAAATTAATCTAGGATTAATTACAGAGATATTTTATCTGGGATAAAATATCAATTTAAAGAGAGAGAATGATTAATTTGGAATTAATCGATTAATTAATATATTTGATATATTAAACGAAATTAGATTTCGACGCAGAATTAAAATTAGATTTTAATTCGGGCGAACGAATTAATTTAGAATTAATTCGTTAGCGATGTGAATAGTGATTTCGCTAGGCGTAATCATTTAATCACGACGCGACGGAAAATTCTTTAATTTAGAATTAGCAAATCCGAGCCCGAGATTATTTACGAGCGCATTCGCATTTCGAATTCGAGCGCGGCTCATCAAATCAAACATCATGTCACTTTGAGTGATGTGACAATTGATTGGATTGATTGAGTGATGTGAGTGATGTGACTTGATGGGAGTTGTTGAAAAGCTTTTTTAAAAGCTTGAATGACATATATTAATTTTATATGTTTGGTATATGTTAAAAATTGATTTTAGAAATCATTTTACTTTTTAACTTTTACGACTCTCTCTCTCTCTCACGTTGGTTTTCATTTTGGAGCCAAAATTCTCTCCATCTTTCACGCCATTCTCTTCTTCTACAAAGGCAGTGAACTGCCGTGAGTGTTGAAGAAAAATGGAGGGAAGCAAGGGTGTTTTGTGGCAAAACAAGAGTGTTAGCACACTCCGGGATCAATGCGAAGGTGATAGGGAAGTATACCCATGAGCCGGGAAGCCAAATGATGAAGCTTGGAGCTTCGAATCTTGAAGACAAGGGGCGCCAAACACTGTTCACAGCAGCCCACTGCTTTGCAAAAGTGTGCAGAATTTCGAATTTTTGTTGCCCAAATCGTCGCTCAACCGCTCGATGTAAGTATTCCGCACTTCCGTCGTTGTATTCACTTATGATTCATGCTTGAGTTTTGATCTTGGGACCTATAGAAACTCCAACAATGGCATCAAGAGCTTAAGTTAAAAGCATGAAAAAGTTAGGGCTAAAATTTGGGCAAACTTGATTTTGAGCATGATAAATTAAATTGGATGGATTTGTATGCTTAATTGTGTTTGAATTGAAGATTGATTGGGTCAATTTCAACAAATTGTGATTGGATCATTTTTTCCCCAAATTTCTACCTTGGCCGAAAATTGATGATGATTTAATGTCTTGGGATTTTTGATTTTTGACAATTGGATGTGTTGGAAATCATTCGGGAATATGATTTGATGTCGATTGCGGAATCAATTGCATTGAATTCGAATCGGACGAAAAATCCCCAAATTGCCAAGTATGTCATAAAGCTTGAAATTGGGTAAAATTGATTTAAGCATGCAATTATGAAATTGGATGATTAAGTATGCTTGAATGTATTTTAATTGATGATTGGTTGGATCAATTTGATCAAATTTGGTTTGGAACAAATTTGCCCAAAATCTTATCTTGGCCGAGAGTTATGCCCCTTTTTGTTCTTGGTGAATTTTGATTTTTTGAAACATTTGATGTGTTGAAAATCATTAGGGTATATTGATTTAATGTCGAATTGGGTTTAATTGGATTGAAACAAATCGAACAAGAAATTAACCCAATTGCCGAGAACAAAGTGAGCATGAATGGGTTTGATTTTAATCAAAATGTGTTGGACATATGATGGTGATAATGAGCATGATTAATTGTATGAATTGATGTTTTAGAAATGTTAATTTAGGTGATTAATAATGATATACACTTTAGGTAATTAAATTGCGAAATTGGATTTGTGTAATTTAATTAATTGGGCTAATTTTGGAAATTGAGCTTGAATTGTTGTTATTGGGCTTATTGGGCTTTGTTGTACAAAGTTTGTTTTAGGCAAAATTGGTTGGATCCAATTGGACCCAAACCGCATCCATAAAGCCCAAATGCGACCTAATGGACCTTTAAAGTTTAATTGGGCCTAATGGGCCAAAAATTAATTTAAAGGCTTATGGGGTAACTCCCGGATTGGATTTTGGTTATTCGGTTTGACCCGAGTTGACCAAAAGTCCACGCCTTAAGAAATTAATTAAAAGCCCATTAGACTTTAATTAAATTAATATTGGATATTAATCGGTCTTTGAGACGTGTTACGATTAAATTTGGAATTTAAGTCGTAAAGGTTTATTAATAAAATAAAGTGTAATATTTAATTTGGAATTAAATAGTGGATTAGTATTACATACATATTAAATTGGATTTAATTATGTAGTTTAATTTAATTCTGGAATTAGTACTTTAAGTACTTATTCGCAAAAACGAGTTTGACTCGAACAAAATCAAATCGTTGTTTGAACATTGGATGATCACTAATTATCAAGATTAATTAATTGGATTAGATTGATTGATAACATGCTTGAGTGAATACATGGTTGTGATGCATGAATAATGTATATCGGATGGATATTAGATGGGTGGGGCAATTTTAGAGATTGTTGTAATAAATTTGATTTATTAATTGGACCTGCGTGTCCAGCCTTATCACCTCATATTCTTTGTATTCTCTTCTCACATATTCCCCTCAATGTAAATGAGGTTTCTTTAGAAGTGTAGTGTAACGGGTAGAAGAAATATTTGTGCTAGCGGGAGAGAGAAAGTGAGAGAATTGATCTAGGATCAATGTGTAAAATATCCATCCGCATATCATTATTATTTTATCATATGCGCTTTATTATGTGTTTAGAATGAATGTTTAAGGGTGTATGATGATGAGACCTTAACAAAGATAATAAATTGGTTTCCAATTTGCACGCGAAAAACCCTCATCAAATATCATGCGTCTTTTCCTTCCATTGATTGATTCTTGCTCAAGATCCTAGATTGGCATGGGTTGTTGGCCAAAGTCAAGCCCTTGTCCGTCGAAGATGTGTTTGAATCACGAGGCTTTGTTCCATATTGGTGTCTTGTCCAAGTTGTGGTTTGTTGGCCAAAGTCAAGACCACTTCTTGTCCATCGACATTGATTACGAAGCTTCCATGTTCAATGGGTCCGCGCTTGACTGGGATCACTAGGTTTGTTGTGCCAAAGCCAAGGCCTAGTTGATTCAGAGGAAAAAGGTTAGGGTATATATTCGATATATAGGCATATATAAGATATATGTTTCGGACTTGGATGTCCACCTACTGGATCTAGGAGTTGGATAAGATCCAATTGATCTTAGAGATCTACCTAGTTAATTATCATACAATTTGTTGGCCAAAGTCAAGATTGTGTGATATTTAACGGGATCCTAGCCCACTAGGAAACACGGTTTCCCGAGTACTCGACAGAGGGTTAGAGGCTCGACGAAAAATAGTGGGAGGCAAGAATTGAATTTGCAATATTCGTTCAATTACTCGCCATACGCGCTCATTCAAATTATTTCGTCGTAATATTAAATGTTAGTTGGACTAATATTTAAATTGTTGTTTTAATAAACAGTTGGACTGTATTATACTTGATTATATATAATTGGATTATATTAATCAATATATTTGAATTAATTAATTTCAGTTTACAGTTGATTTTATAATTGGATTATAGTAATCAATGTAATTGAGGTTAATTAATTGGATTATATTTGATTATATAGTTGGACTATTATAATCATTATAATATATATAGTACCACTAATCGTTGATTAAATAGTTGGACTATTGTAATCAAGATAAAATTGAAAAGTTGGATATTTAAAATATAATCTGAGATTAAAATATTTTAAATAATTTAATTTTCAAATTGGGAATAAATAATAGGTTACTTTATTTGATAAAATAACTTATTATACCTTACGCCCAAAATTAAGCAAAATAAGTAGAGCATAAAATCTTTGGAAGATTTATGTGATGATGACTTTAATGCTTATTTAATATACTTGTCATAAATCTGATTTTAGATTTAAGAAGTATTAAAATTGCAATTTATAATTCTTGGAGAATTAATTGACTATTCTAGAGGAGATAAAGTCAAAGTTTGCAATTGGGCATGTAGCACGAGGTGCACATCGTTTCGATATTCTAAAAAACCCAAGCCTTGGCCTAAGGTTTCTGAAATATTGAAAAGGATAAATGAAATATCCCAAAATGTCTGCACAATTGTGGCAAACGGAATCGCGAAGCGTGACTGTCGTTTGGACAAAGCAGACATGAAGGAATTGAAGACGAGCAAGGCTTTGACTTCAAATATGTTTGTCAAAATTATGTTCATTACTAGTATTAAAATTGGATTTTTAGATACTTAATATGGTACATAATATATATATATAATGACAAACAAATAACTCAAAGTGATTTGATCAGAAGAAACTAATTATGGCATTGTTGTCTGGGACACAATCGAACAAGACTCGTATATCCACACTTTCGAAGAGTGGGTACTCGGACTGTTTTGATTCCAATCAAATAAAGTCTACGAATCTAGTTTATTGGGCAATATGCCTAAAACACTATTTACTTGGTAAAAGTGTAAATGCCACCGATCTATAAGCCCTAGTTCATAATGAAGCAAGTGGGCCCATGTCTAGCTAGGCTAGATATGGATATGAATATTTCGTGACCTATACAGATGTGGCATCGCGTAATGGTTGTGTGTTTCTTTTGAAGAACACAAATCGGAAACTTTTAGAGTTTCGACACGAAATAGACAAATAGATCGACTATAGTATTATACCGTCACGGTAAGACCGTAATGGAAAATACTTAAGGAATAAGTTTCTTATATACTTGAAAGAGTATAGTATTCTTTCAAATGAGGACTCCTCCCGGAACACGTCAAAGTGACGGTGTGTCCGTACTAGATAAATCGAATTTTGTTAGACATGATAAGATTAATCAAGAGTCGCTCTGAGCTACCATTTCCTTCAACGGATACAGATAAACAGTGTAAGAACTTATTTAGAATAAGGTTCCATAATAATCTGTTTGACAGATTACATATTAGATATGAACGGGAAAGAAACCGGGTTTCTCATTCCTGACCATTTGGGATGCTAGGCATATGTTTGGATGATACCAAACTAGAACCCAAATTGGATAAGTGTCAATTGTAGGCTATCCTAGGGATACCATAAGTATTGTATTTATACATCTCACCAGAGAACAATTAGATTGTTGCTCACCATGCAGTTTTCCTGAGAGGAATACAGACATGCAGTGGTAAGTGGGAGGATAGTAAAACTCGATGAAAATCGGAGAAATACTATTCAAGGCACCTATTCCTAATGGAACATAAATAGTTCATCAATGATGAAACTATTCCATTAATCTTCGAGTACACAAGAACCGCGTAGATCGGAGAGAGTCTGAAAACAACCTGGGGTATAGGTTTCTGATCTCACCTCATAAAGATGTTAATCTTTTAAGGTATACCAACTGATTACGTATGAGGTAGTGATACAAGGTATCGACTCCCTATTATGACAAAGTGTCATGAGTCCAAAATGGATTCCATGTATATCAACAAGTTTAGATACTAGTTGATGTACCATAAGGCATTGTGCCTATTGGTACTTTATAAGTCTTCAAGGAAGACATACATGGAAGGCAACATACCAACGTACTAAGCTAGGCTTGTAAAGAAAAAGGTAGAGTTATCAACATTGTGTTGATTACGACGAAACCTTTTACATGTTGCCATTGTAAATCCATTTGGATAATGCTTGCTAAAGCTGTGTATTTCATTTATGAAATATGACAGGTTAACGGAAAATCGCTTTCCTGAAAAGGAAACCTTTCGGAGGATGTTTATAACATCCTATCGGTTTTTTCGTACCATAACAAGCAAACAAGGTTTGCAGGTTATTCGATCCATGTTTGGATTGAAGCAAGCATAGGTTCTAGGAATTATCGTTTTGATGTAATCATAATGGAGTATGATTTAATTCAAAACGAAATGATTCTTGTGTATATAAGGAGGTTAGTGGGAGAGCACTGATAATGAAATTCCCATAAAGTAATCGGTGAAAGCTTGGCTTTCATAAGAAATTCTCCGTAGAATTCCGGGGAGTAACAACCTTTATTCAAGGAATAAAGATCTACTGGGATAGATTTGGAGTTGTTAACACTCTCTGGGAAATTGTACATTTAAAATGTACTTGATATGGTGTCTCATACGCTTTGAGCATATGGAGTCACAATCAGGACAATCCAAGTGATAGTCACTGGATTGAAGTTAAGAACATCTGATAGTATCTTAGAGAACTAAAGATGCTGTCTTAAATTATGGAGTAGGAGAACTTGAAGTGACTAGGATCACTGTTGCAAGTTTCCAAACAGGTAAATACTGCGGTACTATAAAGTTTGAATAACGGGACAGTGAGCTGGAAATATTCCGAGCAAGATAACTGTTGCCGAATAAACAACAAATGCGGATTATTGCTGCAGCTGAGGCAGCAATAGAAGCCATTTGGATCGATAATAAATCTAATTAGATTAGATATAGTTCTTTTAGCAGCTGAGCTAGGCGTCAGCACAGGCTAAGGAATTAAAGGTCTCATCGACGATCCAGATATATACTTCTATATTCATCTGATTCGTTCGGATCATACATCGTGGCGATGTGGTGATCATATAATCGCGTCAGACGATAATCATGGAAATCCACTGACGAAAACCTTTTCTCAGTAATTTGAGCAAACCGTACATAGTTCGGGTGTTAGACACTCGAGTGACTGGCTATGTGCCAAGTGGGAGATTGTTGGACAAAATGACCCATAGCGTCACTATTTGCACAGATCATTGTGTTGTTGTAGAAAATTAACTATGTGACAAAGAAATTGCACTCTCATCATTTGTAATTAGATCACCATAGATATATAAATGAAGAGAGTGTTGGGGTTGGTGCTCAGAGCGCCAATCGGGCCGTATTTATGTCTGATTCATGAATACGAACATCCCCTTATTCCATAATATTACTTATTTATGGTTGCACCTCTTGTTCTTATATACGTATTCGATCTGATTACGATTAGATTGAAACTAAATGTGGTTTAGTGATATGTATATATTAGACAAAGGCCCGATAATATAATGCAGTACACGGTTACAAAGTTAGTTTGTAATTGACATTGGGAAGTGTCACTGCTATATGTATATTATCAAACAAAGTTCCTGGTCGAGATTTGCTAACACGGGTCGGTTAGTCAAATCCGTTGAGACCAGTACATGTCGTATATCGAGACTTGGTCCGATGGTTTATCCAATGAACCATGAGTCTATGGAGACTTGTATAGACGTGTAGGTGTTTATAGTGGATAAACACTGAACGGCTCACCGAAGATTCTTAATGGATGGTACGCCAACGTCAATAAGAATCTTCTCGGGTTGAGTAGCATAGTGGTCCGTCGACTTGAGACACCACTGTGGATGTATGAGACATCCTCCACACTTAGATGGCAGTCACGTCACCGATCTATTTAGATCAGACCTCCGCCTGTTCGTTGGGTATGGATCGATCC